>VYZW01041575.1:44166-71973 GCA_013401315.1 Balaeniceps rex
CAACCTTTGCTGATGCTAGTGCACACCTTCATAAAAAGAGTCTAATGAGTGCTTAATTTATTTGATTTTAAGAGGATTAAAAGGAGAAATGCTTGCATGACTAAGTGCAATCACATTCCTCCACTGCTGCCCCAACACGATTGCTCCTTCCAAGAAACAACCTTGTACTTTGGGAATCATGGATACAGTCAGAATGTCTCTGACTTGTGGTTGTTTCGAATCAATGATAAATATATGAGGTTTTTTCAGCGAACTAGCTACTAAAGAAGGAAAAAGATATATGCCAAACCACCACTGAATCATGTCAACTAGTAAATCCCTAACTCCAAGGCTTCCATCTTAACTGGAAATAAAAAAATATTTGGGAATTATTGCACAAAAGTACATGTTAGGCTGCATGTATTTTGAGAGCAGGAGCGACAAGAGAAAGCATGTATGTGGGGTAGCAGTGAGGGAAATGAGAAGAGATGGGGCTGCATGTTGCAACTCATGGTTTGGGGCATGAAGCAGGTTTCTGAAAGACACTATTACTGCTACAGACTATTTTTTTCTCCACACCATTAACCAAAATTTACAAGCCGAGAGCTCAAAGGAAAGATGTTCCTCCAAGAGACATGGAGCAGTTCTGGGTTCAGTGCCCTGCTGTGCTGTGTCCCCTCTGTGAGTTACTCAGTTTCTCTGATCTTCCCTTCTTACAAGAATAACAATATTTTCTCTTTTGCTCTTTGTTTGCTTTGTTTGTTTAAGAACAAGAATTATCTATTTCAGCAGGTAACCAAGTGAAAAATATCCTCACTAGAAGAAGAATTGGGTTCAAAGCAAGCACAAGATGTGTGTGGGGGTGGGATACAGAGGTGTGTGTGCTTGTTTTGTGCTTTTAAGATGACATATTATGAATCATTTGATTAATATGATATTTGATGAATTATCCTTGCTGAGGGTTAGTGTGAAAGCCGAAGTAATACATGTGTTCAAAAATTGATTCAATAAATTAATGAAGAATAAAGCGAGCCATCTCAAGAAATGTCTACCTAATTAATTACTGAAGATGACCAGGTATTTCTTGGGAAAGATCACATTATATGCAGTCTTTTTTTTTTAACCTTTCTCTGAGCTGCTTCTATTACTGGATTAGATGAATTTTTGGTCATCTCCAATAGTGCACTGTTAGTCTTTAGTTTGGGCTTGTAGCTGCTACCTAAATTGCATGTATATGTATACGTATATGTGTCTGTATGTATATAAGCTGTATGTCCTTTATAAAACTACATGACTTTGAAGTGAAAGTCGCTGCTATATTACTAATATTGTGCTGTATTATCATTACATTCTTTCTCTTTATAACTGTTTTTTTTTTTTCTGTATGAGACTCCACTATTTGGGACAAATGTCGCCTCTGCACATATGGATAGATGCTGTCTTCATCTTATGTTTCTCGTCAGAGAAGGTGAGGAGGCCATGTGTAACAGCTCTGGCTTGTCACTTGTAATGCTGACATCATCTGCAGGCCTAAGCAGATATTGAAATGCACATCCCATGGCAAAAGACTAAAAAGCTAAAATTATGTGAGATTCCCAGATATTTTTCTTTTAATTTTCATCTTTCCTGGGAATGAGCTAGGTATGCAGACTTACTGAAAGAGTTACCAGTATTGCCTGGATACTGAAGTGCAGAGTGCCATGGTGTCTGGAATCACAATAGAAGCAGTAATTCTGTGTGACTGCATTAGGGTTTGCATTAACTCCCCTCTCCTTCTGTGCAAAGGCAGAGCTGCAATTTCTGCAAGACATAATGAGCCCTGTTTCTCCATTAATAGCTCACAAAAAGATTTACACCCACATAAGTGTGCATACGCGTGTGTACACACACAAGCATCACTAGTGTAAAAGCAAGAGAAGAAGAACTTCTGAACTGCCACGGTTTAGCCTCCCGATGTTATTTACTTGCCTGTTACTTACAGGCTTTTGTATGCATTTCTTCTGAATTGATCAAGCAGTTATTGTTTGCCTCTAATCATAAAAAGTTACGAAACTTATTTTTTAAAATAGAAAATACAATTTAGCTTTGTAATTAAGAAACTAAGTTTTAGATATGTACTTGGAAAAATGTGTTTCCTATGTGGCCTGCTTTTCTTACTCAGAATTATAACTTCTTTAGCACCATTTAAGCATTTTAATAGGGAAAAAAGTAATTTATTGCCATGAGCAAAACTCTTAAAACATCCTAATAAGCCAGTTGGTAACCTTAAGGACGTTTGGAAGAGACAAAAAGACAGCAGAAACTCTTTCCTTCATTCCTGTTCCACTCCCCCTTGCCCCCCTTCCCCCTTCTTCTGCCAACAGCAGCCAACAAAGTTCTATAGTACCTACAACAAAAGTTTTCTAATTTCCAAAATATTAGTTTATCTCTGTCGGCTTGTGTGTCTGCTGTAATGTTGCCATTTAGCTTGCTAAATGAACTCTGTATCCTGAATATACCTGGATGTGCCTAAACTTTGCTTAGTGTTTTGACTGAGAATGTTCCATTTCTGCATTCCTGTTGCTTAAAGTTGTCAGAGGAGAAACTTAACTCTGCCACTAAACAAAGACCTTTTGATATTTTTTCTAAGCTGTTGCTGAGTGATTTTTGCATGTTTACCATTAAGCAAGCCTACAGGAACTGTATCAGCATTGTAAAGCTTCATGGTATGACACAGTGTAATGATGGGGGAGGAAAAATTGTCAACTACAAGGATACAACTATTTTCTCACCATTCCAGTCACCTGCATGCTGATTGTAACAACACACAAAACCCAAGATATTTCAGTGTGTTGATATTTCTTCTTCCTTCTATTCTTTATGGTCAAGTTCTTTTCCACGAATTCATCACATTTGGTTAGAATTTGCTGGAAAAACTGGTAAATATTTGGTGAATATGTCATTTATAAGGAAAAAAAAATTACCCCTTTTTATGCCATGATAACAGGTCCAGAAAAGAACTCATT
This sequence comes from Balaeniceps rex, assembly GCA_013401315.1. NCBI lineage: Eukaryota > Metazoa > Chordata > Aves > Pelecaniformes > Balaenicipitidae > Balaeniceps > Balaeniceps rex. The sequence continues at coordinate 47,151 of VYZW01041575.1, forward strand.
ATGCAAATGTTTTTTCTTCTTTTATGGCTACTAGAAAATTTCAGTTGGAGGGAAAAAAAAAAGATTAAAGTAACTTAGCTCCATAAGAGTTTAGTTAATGATATCATATGTTCTCAGCATCCAAAGATAAACAGTCCCAGGATATGGCTATATTAAAGTGGGTAAACTGAACATATCAATGGTGCTTGGAAGCATAGGTGCTCTGGTGACAGAAAACCTCTTCCAAGCAGTTTCAGTGGGATTTTTTTTTTCCTTTTTCATCAAAGTTTTCCTTTGAAACTTTTGGAGCTTCGTCTTATTATTACTTCCTACCCCTTAATTCCAACACTTGAAATATAATAGAGAAAAAGCCTGGTTTGGTAAAAAATTGTCAGAACTTTTTTTTTTATTCCAGTGAACCAGTCACTATCGGGGGGAAAAAAAAAATCATTCAACTTTAAAGCAAATTTATGTTAATAAAAAATTACTTTTTTTCAGCTGGCCCTGGATGATTTTGTCAGTATTCCAAATCTTTATTCAGTTTTACACCTTCTACTTCTCCACCCCCGTAATTAATATAATGCCTTTATTACCATAGTGGGTATCGGTGACCTACTTCAGTTTAGGATGGCATGGACATTTACTTTTAAATCAGCCTTCATTGACTAGTCTACGAATGAGACTCCCAGACTGAAGTACTATGAATCCTATCCTAGTTGGACATCTCCAGCAGATCATTTGAATTTCTCTTTGTAAGTGCAAACTTTTCCCTACAGAAGTTTAAATATCCTGAGCACTTCCTGCTCTTTACTTTGAGCCAGATTAAACCTGTTCTGTGGTTATGTAGGTCAGTTTCCAGTTGAAACAAAGGTATCTCAGATTTATACTATTCCTGAAGCATTGACTCACTAACCAATTTTTTTTTTCCCAGAAAGCTAGCCTTTTCTACCAATACACTTTGTAGACTGGAAAGCTCTAAACCCAGTCAAGAAATGAAGAACTTCATCATTATTTTTGTACTAACTTGTAACACAGGCAGGCACTGTGATGCATAAGAAATGCTTAAGAAAAAAACCTCATATAGTAAATACAATTTGAAACATTCTAACAAATAAATCCTAGTTCATGCCTAACATTTCAGTCCCACACTGAGAGCAATTACCTTTAACAGCTTCGTTTTTCATAAAATGGAGGTAATTACCTCCTTGCTTTACAATGTACAAATGAAAAGCATAATCCACAGGCTTTATTCTCTATTTTATTTTCAGGTGATGTGCCAAGATGGCACTTAAGCATTAAAATTCAACTTAAGCAGAAATTCAATGTCTAAATTTTGGAGTAAATTAAAAAAAAAACATACAAAAAACCTAAACAAAACAAAATCTGTGTTTCCTATGTCACTAAAGCTTCTGAATTTTCTAGCAAAATCTTTGGGTAGGACACCGACATTGTGCTAAGAGATCATCTCTGCTTACAACCTACATGAACACCAATCTCCTGCCAAGAGTTGGGCAGAAGCTTCACCACACCTCTGGTCATCTTTCCTAGCCTGAACACCAATTTATGGATGAGACAGCCTGCTTGCTGGAGGTGAAATTCCCTTTCTTGATCATAAAGAGACTTTAAGACATTAATTGTAGGTACCTAAAGGGTGGAGTCAACCTGGAGCAACTAGGTCAAAACGTAATGAACACTGTCTCCTGAAAGGAAGAGAATGGTGATGTTTTATAGATGTATTGCGCACAAGATAAGGCTCTGTTTTTTTTCTGAAACAGAATGTAACAAATTTCTTAACAGTTAAGCAAACTGTATAAATAACAAAACAAAGAAAAAATATCTGTATTTTTCTAGAAAATGAGAAGTCACTTACAGCCAATTTGAATGAATCCTATTTATCTGTGTTTCTCTTGACAAAGATTATATGTTTTATGCTTATTACTGGAGAGGAAAATATATTTTAAAAGAGAAAAAAACACAAGCCCTCATGTAAAAATATTAATCTTCACCTTGTCTTAGTGATGAGAGACTGTTTTTTTTTCATTTATTCTCACCTTTAGAAATCTGTGCAAGTCTACTCTTGCTTACAGCCCTGAATTCATTACTTTCTACTTCCTTCTTGCTCCTTACTCACTTCCCAAACCTATTCCTAAATGTCACCTTTAAACTATCCTTTTTTGGTGTTTGGAGATTTTTTTCCTACCACTTCACCTTATGGTGAAATTCTGGATTCTCAGAAGTCAGTGGCAAATTTCACATCAACTTCAGCAGGGATTTCACCCTGGCTGTTTTCATCTTTTCATCTGCTGGCTAATGTCCTGGCTTTTTTTGAAATCTCTTTTCAAAAACACAGTTCTTAGGTTTGAATCTTTTCCACGCAAAAAAAAAAAAATACCAAAACAAAACAAAAAAAACCCTTTCAGTTCCGGCAAAACCACAAGCAAAATGTGGCAGCACTGAGGGAGCAAAATCTATGTAAGTGAAGGCTTGACATTTGATCCAGTAAAAACAAACAGAATTTGACTAGTATTGTTGCAACAGGCCACCAGGTACCCAAGGAATCTGATCATTCCATGCTAGGGGTGGCCCTAGATTGCATCAGGACTGAGATAAACCAGGACTTAGTCTGAAACACTGTGATAGCTTTTTCCATGAGCTCAAATCTATTTCTTTGCTCTTTTTCACAAGCATACAATCTTTAAGAAAAATTGTATATTTATATTTATATTCTTATTAAAGACAATGAATACATTATTTCTAATGTCACCAAAATAGTAGGGTGTGATGTGTTGACTCTGGCTGGATGCCAAGTGCCCACCAAAGCCACTCTATCACTCCCCTTCTCAACTGGATGGGGAAAAGAAAATACAACAAAAAGCTCATGGGTCAAGATAAGGACAGGGAGAGATCACTCAGCAATTACCATCACGGGCAAAACAGATTTCACTTACGGAAAATCAGTTGAATTTATTACCAATCAAAACTGATCAGGGTAATGAGAAATAAAACCAAATCTTAAAACACCTTCCCCCCACCCCTCCCTTCTTCCCGGGCTCAACTTCACTCCCAATTTTCTCTAACTCCTCCCCTGCAAGTGGCACAGGGGGACAGGGAATGGGGGTTGCGGTCAGTTCATCACACGTCATCTCTGCCACTCCTTCCTCCTCAAGGGGAGGACTCCTCACACTCTTCCCCTGCTCCAGCATGGGTTTCCCATGGGGTCACAGCCTCCTTCAGGCATCCACCTGCTCCAGCATGGGGTCCTCCACTGGCTACAGGTGGATATCTGCTCCACTGTGGACCCCCATGGGCTGCAGGGGCACAGCCTGTGTCACCATGGTCTTCACCATGGACTGCAAGGGACACTCTGTTCCGGTGCCTGTAGCACGTCTTCCCCCTCCTTCTTCACTGACTTTGATGTCTGCATAGATGTTCCTCTCACATATATTTTCACTCCTCACTCCAGCTGCAGTTTGTGTCCTCATGGTTTTTCCCCCCCACCTTCTTAAATATGTTATCACAGAGGCGCTACCACCGTTGCTGATGGGCTCAGCCTTGACCAGTGGCGGGTCTGTCTTGGAGCCAGCTGGCATTGGCTCTATTGGACATAGGGGAGGCTTCTAGCAGCTTCTCACAGAAGCCACTCCTGTAGCCCCCGCTGCTACCAAACCCTTGTCACACAAACCCAATACATAGGGATAAATCACATCAATTAAATATATATATATATTTGTAATATCAAATTAGGACATGTAAAATCAATTTTTAAAACAAACCTTTTAGTCTATCTCTTTTTATCTATTGTGGTACAAATTATGACAATGAATCTCTAGGATAAAGGTTAAAATACATCTCTACAGCTCTAATGAGTTATGACCTGCAGTACAATTTTGTAGTGCTTGGTTATTAGTTACCAACAGTTAATGCTTCTTCAAAGCACAGTTATCAAAACATATGTAGAGCTAGAAAGCTGTCAGGTCCTGAGTATTGGTCTTGGTCCCATAGCTTGCTAGGTAATTTACATACATTTTGGCAAAATAAATCTGATGAGAAATTAAATAAATTATTATGTTCTCATAATATATAAATCAGTTCCATTCTTTATTAGAAATCTTTTACAAAGAGTATTAGATAATTAAGCTGTTATATAGTAACTCATGCATATCAAATATCTCAGCCAAGAAGGTTAATTGAAGCTCCCTCTTCATCACTGTAAATGTCTTCAAACTGCTTTGACTGGGTCAAGTTGAAACAAAATAGGTAGACTTTAATGAATGCTCTGAACAAATTAATGACAGAAAAAAATCTAAAGGGAATAATATATTTCTTTGCATATTTCTGATTTTTAAAAGAATATTACACTATTAATTTTTTTTCCTTAACTTGACTTCTAATATCAAGTAGTACTTCCTTATAAAAATCAGTTTGTCTCAATAGGTACCATTAAGTAAGAACTTCCTGCTAGGCACTAAACATTGAATTTTGTACATACACCACTTTCTTCCCTGGCAATAATTAAGATAGATACATTTTCATCAGTATTTTTTATTTTCTTGTGTTTGTCTCACCTTATAGTGCAACGTATTGACTAAATACATGCATAAGTTGGGTACAATTTAAAAATTAGCTCAGTGGAGACAGATCTTGGTGTTTGTACAAGCTACAGTCTCAGGAGTCAGACAACTTCAAGTAAGTTACAAAACTGCAGTAACAGAAATTGAAAGAGTTTTAATTAACATTACTGTTACTGCATGGTAACAGCTCACAAGCATTAACTTCTACAACATCCACTGGATATACACCACCCATTTTACTTGCATTTTCCTTTTACTTATATTGTGGTGGGTAGACAACAAGGAAAGATCTTACAGTTTTGGCTTGGGGGAGGTGGGGTGGTGCTGTTGCTTTTTTAGTTTTAATTTAATTTGGCTTATTCTCTTGCAATCTGCTAATTTAAAATATACATATCCTACAGAACTCACTCCCATTAACCTCAGGTCTTCTCTAATTGAGCTGCTTTATTTCACAGGTTCCCAGCCCTCCCCCTAGAAAAACTCCTCTTTATTCTTCTTTGCATAATGGTGTAAAAGAATCCCTAACTACTCAACCATGATACAGTCTTTCACTGCAACCAGTTTCTGAGGGAGAAATCTCTAAATAATTATCAAAGTATAATGAACATTGCTACTAAATGCTAACTAAATGCCTCATTGGAAAATTTGAAAGGCATTAATTCAGACAACAGTTTCTTTTTATCTCCTATATTTCCTGATTCTAATTCCTCCTTTTTTATTTATTAGTAAAGTAATTTGCATGAAAGAAGCATCTTTGTTTCTTCAATATTCATTTCCTTTTTCTCATTTAGGGTATCATTCTGCTTCATTGAAAACAATGGCAATTTTACTGGTTGACTCCAGGAGAGTAGGTCTGATAGTGAGAAATGCTGGCTGTCTCCAGGTTCCATTGAAGTCAGCCGCCAGGTGACAGCCCTCAGAATCCTTTCGGATCAGAATCCCTGAAGTGCAACTTCCTTTGTGAGACTTAATGATTTGTCATTGCAGAAACGCTGATTACTTCATCAGGGATTATGACTTTATGCAAAGAGTAAACAGCAAATGGCAGGAGTAGGTGGATTTCTAAGTCCACCCCTTCCACAACCTTCTCTTTTCATGCAAATAACTCTAATTATACCAAATAGCAAGAGAAAGCAGAAAATGCATGTCGCAGAAAAGCAGGGTACTGAGAAGCAGTTTCCACGCACTACTGGTAGTTCAAAATTTGAAGCAGCAGAAATTGTCTATCCATCATTAACTGCTCTAGAATAGCTAGGAAAATATAAACCATTGCATCTTCATGGTAGCAAAAAACCTTTTGTATTAGAATATCAGGGGGAAAAAATCCTAATTGTCAATGAAAGCATTCTGACACTATGGTACAAAGTGTTTTGTGCAGACACATTTCCATCATGTGACAGACTGGTTACATTTACAAAACAGTCATTTCCAAGAAGGTTTTTTGCCAGGTTTGTTTGTGAGGATGTGATTTGTTCATCAGTAGGGCTTCAACCTTTGTGCACGTGTGCATGCCTGTAAATTAATCCGCCGGGGCCAGAAAGTGGAATTTTGATTGGAAGGTCCTGTCAAAGTCTGTCTGAGTGATGGTTGTGCTTTTCATCAGTGTAATCTGTAATCCCCATTTCCATTGGTTAGATATAATTCATTGTCACACACACAGAAACCTCTCTTTCCTGGGCACTTCCAGCAAAGAAAGATTCTCCACAAGCCGTTTACATTCTGCTACACTTGATATATAGGCTGATGCTCACAAATTATCCAGCCAGAATCTTCCTTAGAAACACCTGTATTTTGTAGTATAGCTCAGAATTTACTGCTTGTCAGGGAAGCATATGACCTACTATACTGTGTCAATCATGGCCTAAAACCTTTTACTTAGAGCCTTCAAGCTGTTTTTTCACACTGTTAGAGGAAGTCTGACATCTCATAAAATTTAGAAATTAATTTTCACTGCAGGAGAAGAAGAGAAGAGACTGAAAATACCACTAATTAAGCAAAAGGTAATATACTGTGTGTCAGGCCCAGACAGGAATGAAGTTATCTACAGAATGTTTTATGGAAAGCAACGTGCTAGCAACAGATTACGAGTTACTTGTTCTTTATTCTTTCTAATGCAAATATCCCCTCTGCTTTTCCTTCATTTAAAGCTTCAAATCTTATATCTGAAGTACATATGTTATTAGAAATAAAATTTTTTAAAACAAAACTTTTTCTGTTCTAATTTACACTTAAAAACTACTAAAAACAGCTAAAAGAACACCAAAACATCTAATACTCCTAGACCACACATGGATGCCACCTCTGTATGAGAATGGTGGGTAACTAATCAAATTGCATTCAAATTGGTAAGTCCAAGATATCAAATGGCCACAAAACTGTTTGGGCAAATCTTACTTTGTTATTGACCTAAAGCAAATGTCTATGCTACCTTTAAAAATGAGTAACAGCTTGCAGACCCTCAATAACCTTATTAAAAAAATGAAAAGAAAAGAAAAAAAAAATTCAAGAAGAGTCTGTCTCAGGAAAACATTTGTATTACTTGAACACTGCAATTTCATCCTTCGTTATGCTATCTCCTTCCCACGCTTCCTGAACAAATGTGCTGGACTCCACTCCCTGAAGCAGGGTTGAACATTCGGTGAAGTGATAACCACATCTTCCTCCCTGCCAAGAAGATCCCACCACAATTTGGGGAATCTTAAAATTATGAAACAGAGAGCAAAGCAGATATAAATAATGCACAGATGTTTATGTAAATTATTTTAGGTTTAAGCAATGTGACCTCTAAAGGAGGAGAGCAGAGTATAGAGCAAGTAAATCCATCTCCATGTCATTACCTTGCTTCTGCTCCTCCATGTGGTATTTTTTAATTGTAATACATATACTGTAATGTTGTGCCTGCAGTGTTTTGTCATGTACACCTTCCAGGTGAACACTGGCCATGTGACAGAGGAGTTTTTCCTGCATAACAAGATGTATTTCTATAATTCTGTCCTCAAATCACAACAGATTGCATAGTTAAAAATAAAAGTGCAGAGCTGACATTGCTGTGATTTATTCAATCAGGTCATTTGTTACTGGTATATGGACAAATACAGAGGAAAATAAAGCCACCTCCGGCCTGTCATACATTTCAATACAAGTGAGTTCTCCAGAGATCTGGTTTAAAATATTAACATGCATCTATTACTTAAATTCACCCAGTCAATAACATGAGAATCATCCCATTTATATATTCAGCACCACAATAAAAATGATAAGAGCAAATTTTACATGAAAAATGAATGACTTAAAAATGTAATTAAATATTTTTATAAAAGTTATCTAAAATTCTGATTTCCAACAATAGCAATCAAAAAAGCTAATGAATTAGTTTCAAATAATATCTATAATTAACAGCTGTCCTAAGTCTACTCTAGTTTGTCACAATAGACTTGAACATTTTTGTTTCCATGTTTTTCTCCTTCTCAACAATGATGTAAAACTGTGTGTTAGGAAGAGAAATTGTATAATATACTCTCTGTGCATTTCCTAGAAAAAGGAGAAATGGGTGAAGAAATTAATAGAAAAGGACTTCAAATCATTCCTCCCAGCTCCCCCACATTTTGCTGCAGAATGCTTTAGTCAATTTTTATATGTCACAAAAGTTAATTAATTAATTTATTGGAGAAATCAAAATCTGTGCTGGTAGTCATTATAAGCTGACACAAAGAAAATCACTGAGAAAACACTGAGATACATTTAATACTGTTGGATTGCAAGATTTTGTTTGCTCTGTGTCATGTCCAGATGGATTCATTACAGAGAAAAAGACTCCAGGGTAATGGGATAGATACCATGGACGAGCAGAATATTCCTTTGGAAATTCATCATTCAGACATGCCACTAAGTGACACACTGAAGTTCAGGAGGGAAAAATTAGGCGTGGTCTGCTCCCCAACCTGTGCACTCAAGATTCACTGAAAGCTTTTCCACAGTTTTATGCTCAGTATTATCTGCCTCTTTCAGGACTAATACAGCCTTGCCCTCCATAACTTATTTGATTTTCTTCACATAAGATACTTCTGGCACTTCTCTTTTAAATTTCCAACAATGTAAGAATGGAAGCAGGCTCCATTTAAGAAACAGATGATCAAAGGATTCATTTTTTATTTCTCTTCTGTGGTAGCAGGGAAGATCAAGTCTGTTCAGAAGGACAGAAGTAGAAAGCCAAAAGAGGAGAGTGGGATTTTACCTCAGTGAAAAGAGAGCTGGTTTCTTTATAAATCTCAGAATTATCTCATTGCTATTACCAGGTCAGAGATGAAGTTCTCGTTCATAACAGGGTACCTTTTGTAAAGTCCATACTTTGATGCATAACTCCCATGGAAAGTGAAAATTAGTGGGAGATATCGGTAGGAGCTAAGTACCAACAGAGCCTTTGGAAGCTAAACCATCAGTTGCCAATTATTTATCTCATTCTCAGTGAAGCTCTAAATAGCACACTGTTTGACATGCTCAGATCTGTAGCCATAGATAACACATTTTTGTCCCAAAGCAAAAATATGCCTTCTTAGTTCAGGCAGTTTCAGCCAGAGAAGGACAAAAATTTTAATTTTCCAATGGCATAGCAAAGTCAGAGCATTCAGTCTTCCTCAGCCTTACTAATTTTCTGTTAAACTGCTCGAAAACCCCAAAGGCATGCTTAAAAAAAGAGAAAAAGAAAAAAGACTGAGAAAGTTGTAACAGCTTCAAAGGGGTTAAGAGCTCAAAGTATTAACATCATTTGAATAAAAGCCTTCCTATGACTATCCATAGACATAGCAGTATAACACATCCAGATAAGGATTAAAGATCATTACTTATTTAGCTTAGAAAGTTCTGAAAAGTAAAAAACTAATCAGTGCTAAAACTTCTGTAGCAATGGAAATATTAAAATAAAAATCAAGTCAAACAGAAATGTCTTGTCTTAGGATATTCCTGCTCATTCACTTTATAAAAGATGATCAGAAATAACTTTCTGTAAGAATTTAATCTCTACAGCTAAAATTCACAATTTTAAAGTCAGTTTTTACAGAAAAATGTATAAAATTATTCATCATTTGATTATAATTCCTAGATCTCCTTTTACTCACAGCTGCAAGACCACTCTGGTTCAAAAATTGGTCTGTTGCATTAAAGCTGTTTTCTTTTAGAAAAATGATCCGTACACCATTTAGGCTTAACTTCCATAAAAATCAACAGCTTTTAAGCGCATAACCTTAATTTCACCTTTGTCTGATTAAGTGTGACCTCAGAAATATTTAATGCAGACAAAATGGGAAAGAGGACGTTTTTGTTCTCTAAAGCACAGATCTCATGCAACACACTCTGTAATTCTCTGTTGCAAGAGTCAGAACTTATTATTTTTTTAGTAAATGGGGTTCAAATGTTGCAATCAGAAACCACGTGACCCCAAAATGTTAACCTTCTGCTTTTTCTTGATCTTATGGACTTGATCATCTGGTCCTAGAGCTTCATATTTTGAAACATTATTTTTTGCTGCAGTCTTCCCTGTCCATATACCTAGGAAGGTACATATTCTATAGAACATTTAATGTGCACTAAGTTTTCACTCTAGCTTACCTCCCTGTAATTTGAATGTCTTATATGCACTTATATATTTTTTCATCTTCACTAGTAAATATTCTTTGTTTCCTTAATTACTAAAAATTAAGTCTTTATAAAATAAAAAGAAAAATTTTCGTCCTATCTTATGTATATGGAATTATTGGCATTTCTGCAAGAGCTGAAAAAGTTGTGGGTGACAACTGTATTCTCTTTTCAACCTGCCTGTCATTTGCTTACGCAGAAGCAAATCCTTTTTTTTTTTTTTTTTTTTAGGGATTACAACCCCTGTTTATTAAACAAGCAGAACCAGAACAACTAAAACCACATGTATTTCTCATTGTTACCGGGTGTTTTGCCTTTTGACAAGTAAATATTGAGTATCATGAACAGATAACTATCCAAACAATTGCTCTTCCAGAGCACCATGTGAGAAAGGATCACGGGACAAAAAGCATATTGTAGTCACTCATCAAAATTAAGGGTTTAGTGCTGTACTAACTTACAGAGAGATTAGTTTTGCCTTACTAGTAAGACACAGTGTTCTTCACCCATTGTTCTACATAAAGTATTCGACAAATTCATTGTTTTGGATAATTGACAGACAGAATTTTGTATTGCCAAGTGAATTGAGACTGGATACTCACTTTAAGAAGACTGTATACACATTTTTAGATTTATAGGAGCGAAACATATCAAATTTTCATCATTTAGATAGTTGCACAAACCTATGATGCAAAAACATATTTCAAAGCTGAGGGGAGCAAAACATATATAACAATAAATATATACATTTTAATATGCATATATAGATTGAATCAGAGATTGATTGTATGAGAACAGAAAAAGAAAAAAAATAATCTTTACCAGAAAAGACTCTGAATTTGTACTGAAAGACTATTGGACTTTATAAGGACAGAAAGCATTTTTTAAAAGCTGACTTTACCCTTAAGAACCTCAGCTCTCTGGAAACCCTCCGTGGTCATGAAGAGAGATGGGCATCCCTACGGAGAGGTTCAGGACAGGACCCTGGCTGAGTAGCCCACCATTTCCCTGGAGCAGTCTCTCTGCTCACTCTCTATAGAGGGAGCCTGAGAAGATTGGCCTCATAAGGCTAAAGCAAGTGCTTAACAATACTCCCTCAGTGTGTCATTCTGCCATAATAAAACACATATACCCCAAGTAAAGCTCACAAGCACTGAATTCAAGTAGCTCTAACACTTCAGAATGTCCAGATTTTGGAATTCACTTTTGAAAAGAGTGCTTTTTCACTTAAAAAAAACTAGGTTTCAATTTCAATAATTTCTCCCATTCTGAAACTGTAATATAAGATACCCAAACTTATTACCATAACCAAAGCGTACTGCAGCAAAGATTTCAGGCAAAAATTATAGCTTGGTATGAGTTAAACTTGCAGTTCAAAGACTATGGAAACTCCTTCAAGAGGCCTACCATATTCTTTACTGTCATCTTTAATATTCTTTGGCTGAAGGCACTGATTATATAGGAAAAGCAGACAAGCAGTGTTGTCATTGTTGCACATGAAAATGCACAGAAAGTAAAAGAAATATCCTTGTTAAGATTAAGGTAATTACAAGGAATAAAAGTTTCCTCTCTAGGAGATGATCCATTTGTACTCTACAGAATTTCATTAAGATACTGCCTTTTTTAAAAAAGAACTAGTGTTAGTTGACATTACTCTTTGCATTACTCTCTGTGGCCAGATTAGTGATGTAGGACATGAAATGAAAATGATGAAGCTTGTCTTTATGTCAGTACTAAGTACTCTTTTTATCATTTTTTTATTTTCCTGGATTTCTGGGGAAAAAAGATATTATTCATTGAGATGAGAACTACAGAGGCATATGTAGAGATCAGTGTCCTACCCAAAATCACATTACAGTTTCTGCTCAGAGGGACTTGCAACCTAAAAGTATTCCCCTGAAGGGTCTACTTGGTTTTGCTTTTCTCTCAAACAAAATATCAGCAGGTGACACAGTCCAGGTTTCCTTTGATTGGTGCTATAATGCAACAGCAAAGAACGTGTTCGAAGTCTGGCTCCTTCTTCAGGCATCTTATTATTTTGACTGCAGAGGAGTAATTACAGATTCAAACATGCTTGCAGCAGCACAAGCAGCAAGCTTCTTTGCTCGTATTTCTCTGCAAGCATTCTGCTTCCAATCGCTAAAGAGTACTTCTCTGTTAGATATTGCTGTGTTAGGTATGACATATATCTCTATTGGAGATGAATTAACCTGCACTGATTTCTTTTTTAGTGGTACAAGTCTCGCATAAGGTTGGTTCAGAGAAGCAACACTTTATTTAGAATTCTGGACACTTTTTTGGCTAATAAACAAACCGAGGGCTGTATTGATTTGAGAGCACATTTTGCTGGACCATCAGTTTCTACTGCTTTGCTTGCTTTGGTCTAGATTTTTGTCTTCCATAAATAAGCCTCAGAACTGACATCTATTTGAGAGTCTTAAAGAATTGTGTGGTATGTAGAAAGAAGAGTGTATTGGGTGTAGGTGGAAAGGTTTTGGTAGCAGGGGAGCTGCAGGGGTGGCTTCTGTGAGATGACACCAGGAGCTACCCCCACGTTGGACAGAGCCAGTTCCACCTAGCTCCAAGATGGACCCGCCACTGGCCAAAGCTGAGCCCATCAATGACGTTGGTAGCGCCTCTGTGACAACATATTTAAGAAAGTGTAAAAAACTCTGTGCAGCAACTGTGAGAGAGAGGAGTGAGAAAACATGAAAGAAACAACTATGCAAACACCAAGTTCAGTGAAAAAGGAGGGGGAATGGAAAGAGTGACTTGGTGAGCACCTGGCAGGAAGCCAAGGTTAACCCACCACAAACCAAATGCAGAGGAGTCTCCCTGATACTGAATTGCATATTGGAGAGCTTAATCCTCTGCAGCAGGGATAGCCACTGGACACAGGAGACAAGGGCAATGCCCCTTATGTCCCACCATTCAGTCAGGCTGCTGAGGACAGCTAATAGCTTGAGAAGGCTTTATAATGAATAATATCTTGTGTCTTGCACAGAAGGCATCCAGTCTCTTCTCTTGCATGTTGTTTCTAAATCCCAAGGGAAAACAAAGGCACAGGAATTTCCCTTGGGACATGTAGGTAAAGGTTGGTATGCCAGGCCAGCCCCAACCAATTTGTATTAGCCTAGGCATCATACTGCAGGGATGTAGAACATCCTTGTTCCTTCACTTTAAAACTTCAGTTATTCTCTCAACATACATAAAAAATAAAAGTAATGTTTTCTTATTTGAGTATTTTAGGAATCACTACCCAGCTACCTCCCAAACAAATCCTTTCTTACTCAGATATTACTTTTCAATTGATAAAAGATTCTACAAATGTGCTGCTCTCCACACCCAATGACTTAAATAGTTTCTTTAGTATGTCTCATCCCTTGCAATATTTCTAGTAATGGTATTCCATATTTCATGGAAGACCAAACAGATCTATTGTTGTAACAGATTGACATGTATATAATCTATCTCAGCTGTCCTTTTACACAAAATTCTCTGGAGCATGCACTTACAATAGGGCTTCTCTTCCAGATTAGCATTCAGTTTGAAAATCATACATATGTAGCTAAAAAAATAAATAATTCTTTACAACCTTACTCTGTTATTTACCTGACAATTCCAGTAATTGGGTTGTGTTCACTTACACTGAATTCCCATTAAAAAGACATGAAATCTTTTATCCCAGCGGACCAAGACCAAAGCCTCTTTTTTTATCTGAGCATATTGATGAACAATTTTAGTGATGGCCCATTACATGGAAGAATTTCCTTGTTCTTTCTTTCTGAAGCAGATTTTCTCAAAGAAATGTGTCAGACCTCCTATTACGTATGTCTATAGACAGTTTGTTCTTTAATTTACTCTGCAACTATTTCAGAAATGATGCCTTTAGTTCCTTATGCTCTTTATTAAGATACTTATCTGATACCTGTTAGACACTTTTGCACCAGAGTAGTCTCAGATTGCTAGCAGCCAAATTAGGCACACTTCATCCTCCATAGTTCACTACTCCAAAGAAATCTTTGCTTGCTACTCTTGCGTTTGAGAACAAGCATCTTTGAGACCTCACTTATACAGTGACCTAGCTCTAGTCTTTGCTAATTTCTCTCCCAGGTATGTTGTTTCTATTACACAGATTTTTTTATTTTTATTTCTGTAGTCTTAGCCTACGCTCTGAATATTTCCAAACATGCTCATTCTTTCTTACCACACTTTGAACTGTTTTCCCATAGTGTAAAATACCATCAGACTTAATAGCTGTTCTGACATCAAACTTTCTTACAGTGCATTTTGGTGACACACCTCAGGTGCAAAACATAACCAAAAAGACAGTTTGAAAAACAGCATCTCTTTAAGCAAGGGTTGAACATGCAAAGATGCAAACTTTGTTTTTCTAATGACCCTTGCCAAAACCCTGCTATCGATCAAGCTTAGTGAAAGACTTTGAATCAAACATCTTTTCCAGAATTTTTCCATTGTAGGTAGTGGAAAATGTTTTCTTCTGATACAGTTATTTAGTTCTTTGGGGTCCCTGCATATGCAAAGGGTATACATTCAACACAGTGACGAGCAAGTGTTCATACTTGGTCCTATTTGCATTGAACCTTACAAGCTACTCTCCTTAACCTCTGTCTTCAGGTGAACAGAGTGCTTTTTTGGCATGAATCATGGACTAGTTGGGATTTTTTAACTCTGTTCTGTAGTTTTTTGAGAATTTCCCTACCCTTAGTAAATTACTTCAATTCCTCTTCATGTCTTTTCTTGAGACTGAAAGCTTGATATCTTTTTTTAAGCTATCATACACAGCTTCTGAACCAACATGCTATTTTGTAATCATACTGTTTCAAACAGTTTATTTTCCGGATTGTTATTTGCTCATACGGTTAATCCACACACCAAGTCAGTTCAGCTCACAACCAAAGCCTCGGTTTTACAAAGTACTTTCTCCTGCCTTACAGTCAAAGATTTCGAGCTTAAAATAAGTGGGGGTTTTATCACTTAAATTTTGTTTAAAACACCTATACATTTTTTTGTTGAATGAGGTGTGCATACTTCCTCTGGCTTCACACTCAACTTTCTGTCTGAGATGACACAGAGGTCTCCTGAGCCAGAAGTGCAGCTACCTGTGGACTCTGTGCTGCACCTATAATTTGTAGGTAGAACATTAATTACTTTTATCCTTCGCTAGTTGTGCCCCAGAGGTCCTTTCAGCTTCTTAGATTATGCACTCATTTCACTTTATTCCAAATAATTTATGCTTTTAAGAAATTCGTTTATTTATCTATTTGCCCAAGTTCTGACCAATTTGCACCATGCAGTGGCAGCCTCCGTACATCACCAAACTCTAATGGCTCACATCAGACAACCTGATGCTCCTCCCCTCACTTCTTACAAGCTATAGTAAGGACCATATTAGTTTTGTACTGTTTCTTAAAGACTTAATTATGGTGATAAATCAAATATAAAATTAGTAAAACATCTTTTTTTGTCCATGGGGTTGGATTTTAGAAACTGAGGAATTATTTCAGCAGATCCCAAAAATGATTGACAGAACCAAGCTTGCTTTGTATGCTGTCACTGTGAAAGTTATCCATATAAAATATTCCTCTGATATTCCAACAAAAACATAGGACTTATCAGTCCTTGTGATGCATGAAGAGATTCATACAAGTTTCATTTCAGAATTTTTAAATGAATACAGCACTGCTTCTTACTGTGCTAGGGAAATCCACAGCTCAACTCTGTGCTTAGGACAACTCTTTCCACATACTGTATAAAAAACAAATCCTCTACATCACCTATACTTTCTTCATTTTTTATTTTCATTCTAAATTTAAGTAATCCATACTGAAGCCAAACATTTTTTTCTGGAGTTGTTTTAATTTTGTGTTATCTAAACACAACATTAACTGAGGAAGAATTTTACAACAGCAGAATCACAGAACCACAGAATGCATGAAGCTGGAAGGAAACTCTCAAGTTTATCTAGTTCAACCCTTCTGCTTCAGAAAGGTCCCCTAGAGCAGGTTGCCCAGGGCCATGTCTGGTCACGTTTGTAATATCTCCAGGAAAGAAGACTCTGCAATGTCCCTGGAAAACCTTTTCCAGTGTTCAGCCACCCTCATAGTAAAAAAAGTGTTTCTTTATGGTCAAGAGTAATGTCATGTGTTTTAATGTTGTGCACACTGTCTCTTGTCCTGTACCTGGGCACCGCTGAAAAGAGTCTGGCTCTGTCTTCTTTACTCCCCCCCATCAGGTATTTATACATACTGATAAGATCCCCCTGCGCCTTCTCTTCTCCAGGCTGAACAGTCCCAGCTCTCTCACCTCTCTTCCCTCATAGGAGAGATGCTCCTGTTCCTTCATCATCTTCGTGGTCCTTCACTGGACGTGCTCCAATAAGTCCATGTCTCGCTTTTTCTAGGGAGTCAAACACTGGACCCAGCACTCTAGATGAGTCTCACCAGTGAAGAGTACGGGGAAAGGATCATCTCCCTTGACCTGCTGGCAATGCTTTGCCTAATGCAACGTAGGATACCATTGGTCCAATGTGCTACAAGGACATGTTGCTGGCTCATGTTCAACTTGTTGTCCACCAAGACCCCCAGGTCCTTCTCTGCAGAGCTGCTTTCCAGACAGTCATGCCCCACTCCATAATGGTGCATGGGGTTGGTTATGCCCTCCCAGAGACAGGACTTGTCATTTCCCTTGGTTGAACTCCATGTACAGGTCCCCCTGAAAGGCAGCACAACTCTCTGATGTATCATCCATCCCTCCTGTTTTTGTATCATATGTAAACACAAGGAAAGGGTTAACCTAACTAGAAAAGAGCAAGTGGGACCAACAGGAGTTTGAGAAAATGAATGTAAAGCACTTTGGCAATAAGATGGGCAGACCCACCTTTGAACAACGATAACTGCCTGCCACAGGATGGAGGGATGTGCTATATACCTCTTGCTGCCCTAAGCTTTTCCAGGGTGAGGGAAAAGGATGCTCTGGGACAAAACAGCCTTCCTCATATAGCCTCATTACGTTAGCATTCTCAGCCCAGCCTCCCTACATTCTTATTTCATTTTGAAACATAAGGATGTCGTTATTCTTCCCCAAATGTACTCAGGGTCCTCTATGACTCTGCTTCTTTCTGTGACACTTTACTCAGCTGCTTTCATTAAAGATCCCTTTAACAATCCTTCAGAAAAAATCACGGAGTTCTACATCATTCTCAGTTGATTTTCCTCCTGTTGAGCATGCTGTCTTTCTTGAAATCTTTGTCAAAAACTAAAATTGAAACACCTTCCTGCCAGGTGGAACAGCATGCGTGCATCATAATAGGTTAATGATTTCTTTATAGCTAGCTGAGCAACAGGTCAGTTGTTAACAGATTCTGTTTTTCTCATAGACAGAGAATAATTTGACATACAGATAGAGATGAGGATAGCATGTGTATGTGTGTGCTTTGTTCCCCAGTTCATCTGATTCTAAAACATCTGCAAGTGTTGTCTATATTTAGAGTTTTTCTGTTTCCTCATTTGTTTTTTTCCACAGGATGTTTTGCATTAAGGATAGCTACACAGTACCAGTACCCAAAGCCCTAGGACCAGCAACACAGATGCTCAGCATCTTCTTATAATTCTCAAAGGCAACAAAATTAATACCCAGTAAAAGCTTAGAGGCACCACAGGAGCATGTGGGATTGGGCATTTGTGTGAAGAAATATTTTTTAATAAGTAGCATTAGCTGAGAAAGTTCCTTGACATGCATGGAGCCAGGCAGCAGAAACATAATGAATGCTGTGGGTTTGGCTGACTTTGTAGCTCATGCAGAGAACAACTTCTCTAAATATTTTTTGTAGCATCTGGCACATATTGAAACAAATTCTCTGCTAAGGAAACAGAGTAATATTCTATTGATAGCACTGGACAGTTTTCTTAAAGAAGGAATTTGACCTATTGTGTTTTCCAACATTGCCTTTAGGCTGACATTTTCAGTCCTTGTTATAGGATTTGAATGGTAAGGCTCCCTGCATCTCCAAAGCCCATGGGACAGCTTTGAAAAAAACTCTCACTTGAAATGCCAGGCAAGTTCAATTTCCCCATAGTTTAAAATGGGATTTCCCATAGGAATATGTTGCATCTTTATATAGTTTTAAAAATAAAGTGTTTGAATCACAAGTGGGATCCAAAATAACATGCTATATAATAATTGCATTTTATAGTTGTAACTTTTTAATCCAATCACTATTAAAAGCATTTCTTACAGGTTTTGAATACCAACCACTTGTGAGTTTGGGTATCTTTAACTATGACATTCATTCCTCGCCTTAATTAAAAGTGAGAAGATAAATATTTGAAAACTAAGAAGTAATTTACGTTATTGACAGAACCTCAAAAAAACCCCTTTCCTTTCATAGGAAACACAGTTCTTTCAGCAAGTATGCTGAAGTCAGTGAGGTCTTCTGATTGCTCAGGGTTTGGGGGAGGGACAGATATCAAACCAATTATTTTGTTGTTTTAGTTCCTCTTTCAGAAAGACAATCTCAGTCTCTTCCATTGTCTCATGCCAAGAAGAAAGAGCCTTCACAGTAATACTACTGTTGCCTATGCTGGAGAGTGCCTCACTAAGTACCACAGTATTTTAATCACAGAATCTTTACCATGTTTCTTAACACTGCATGTTAAATAAAGTCTGCCAGAAGCACAAACAGTAGATGAAAATCAAACTTACAGAAAGAGCTAAATTCAAGCTTACGCAACATGCAAATCCCATCTAAGCAGTAGGACAGTACAAAATTTATGTGTGGGTAGATGGGTTTGCTTCACACATTTCTCTGTTGAGTTCAGTTTCTCTTTCTCTTGTACTTCTGCAAATCATTGCACCAGAGCATTTTTTCTTCCCAGATTTATTAGGAGGTAAAAAAATCTCTTGAGTCTTTTACTCACAATTAGACTCACCAAGTCACTGACATTTTCTTCTAGCACCACTAGCCTCCTTCCCTCAGCACTTCCTACTAAATTTTACCTAAGACACTTCCTTAAACCCAGTCACTCATCTTCCTCCCACAGAACAGCAAGGCCCGCTTCTTATTTTGTGTCTTTTTCCCATAAGTCATGAGAAATCTTGATGTTGCCTGTAGGCAGCTGTGATACTTTCTGGCCACAAAAGTTAGCATTTTAGTAACAGCGCAGAAATGGTGTCTTAACAAGTTGTCACACCATCTTTATTGCCTTCATCTGCTAAAAGTAGAGTAAGGGGTTTTGAAACCTGTCGCTTGGAATTGAACGTATAGATTCATTCCCGCTGCATCACAGTGGCTGTTAAAGGCTGTCAGGCAATTTGAAATGATTAATTGGGAAATGACTGTAGACTCAGAACACCGAGGTTAAAGAATTTGAAGATGACATATGAAAGTACAGCTAAGTAATTATGCCCACAAATGTGATGTTTAATATGAAAGGCACATATGAGAGCTTCAAACGCATGCAGTTACAAGATTAAGAAAGGGCCGCCTGCTCTTACCTACCCATCTCCAGTTTGTCTCAGTCCCAGGTTTTCTGCTGTTGGATTATAAATCTCTGTTTCTTCCTTCCACAGAAATAAACTTGACCCGTTTGTATTCTTTATTTCAAATTGTTTTTCCCTGGTAATTTATTCCATATGTTTGTTACTAAGTATGTGAAACAAGCACAGAAGTCCGTGTTGTGTTCCCCTCTATAAAGCATGCAGCTCCAGTAAGCACTGAAAATAGCGAATTACGTAACTGAATTCCCCCGTGAAAAAGTAGCATGCCAGGATGATGCATGCTAGACAATGCAGTTAAACCCCCCAAAGTAGTACGGTAACTAATGGTTTCAAATAAAGAGTGCCATTTTCTTTTCCCTTTAGGATCAGGTTATTTTTCAGATCTCATGGACTCTTCTGAATAACTATAATAAAAAGCATCCAATATGCTAGGGTTCAAATGTATTATGTATAGATCATGTCATGTTTTTATAGCTGGATTTGATTGCCTGTTTGTGCTTCTCTGCAGTCTGCATTCAAAGTTCAGATACTATAGTGCCTCCTATAGGGAAGGACTTTGCAAACAGGGTAGCCGTAATCTTCACAAACAGTGCTAGTGTCTGCTTTAGGGGATAGCAGGGTTCCTCAGACAGCCTGTCAGCACAACTGGTTTCCTCCCCACAACTCCCCTTTATTTCAGTTGTGCATTACTGGAGGTATTTAATCCCTTTTTTTCTCTAAGAATGTCCTTCAACCTATAACTACTCACAAGGTCTTTTCAGACTACAACAGTTTATTTGTGCCAAACATAAGGAAGATTGAAACAAAACCAGTTGTAAAAAAAGGCATGCTAGAAATAGAAGCTAAGGTTATAGATGATATTTTAACCAAAAACCCTTTTATAGGGCATAAGAAAAGGCATTAAAAGGAAAGTGCAGAGAAAAAGAAAAGAGAGAATAAGGTCTGGAGAATGACTTTGTGAAAGCCAGAAGAAAAAGGGGAAGAAGTGGAGAAGATGACAACCAATAGCAAAGGAAAGAGGGAAAGAGAAATACAGTGTGCTCAAAAGGGAATGTGAATGAGTAGGAAAGAGCAAAGGAAAGGAACTAACAACAATTCAAAAAAACATTGTGTAAGAGTATGGCAAGAAAAGGGTAAATTAGATTATCATCCTCATTGCAATTCATTTCATACCTATAAGTCCTATAGGGGGCTGTAGGGGCAGTGATTTGCTGCTCTCGCCCCAGCCAGGAAGAGAACAGGTCCAGGCTTGGGTGCTGCACAGGCAGCCGCGCTGGCTGATCCCAGCAGACACAGATGACTGGGGGGCTGAGGACCCACCACTGCACACTGTCCCATCCCTCTGCACACTGTCCGTCACGTGTGAGCTGATACATATGGACATTTACTGCTGATGTGAGGGCCCTTGAAGAGAGCTATCACAATGGCCTTTCTGTAGAAATTATCACCCAGCATGAGAAGAGCGTTTCAGTGTGTCTCTCCATTGCTCTGGCTTGTCTACTCGCTGTAAAGCAAGGAGAGCAGAAATGTGACTCTTCTGGCAATTTATCCCTGGGGAAAGGCCAGAGCCCTGTAGTACTTATGTATTAATTTAAGGTACACAGGTTCTCTAGGTCTACTGCTGACCTTCATGTGTTTAGATGAATTTAACTCATACCAAATATATAAGCATATCTTTAATCTCACTTAATTCCGCAGTGAGGAGACTGAATCCGAAGTCTAAATCCTGTGGATCAGTGGGCAGACTAACTTATTCTACTATGGCAGTCACTCTGAAAATCCATATATTTTGAGGTCTATTATTTCACTAACATAGTCAGATTTCCTTTGGAAGCATTTGGAAGAGTCCTTCCCTATTAGAAAATCTCATTTTCTTCCCCGTAGATGGGAGTAGTTGTTTCCTTAGTGAGACAATAAAAACCCAATTTTTGCTTTAACAGTGTAAGCACTCTATATAAACTTCAGCTTTTTCACCACTCTATTAGTGAAGCTAAAACATCTTGCAGAAGGAAAGCAAAAACTTACTAGGTTATTCATTTTCCCTCCAGAGAAAGAGGTGCTTCCTTCTATGGGATTTGCATCTTTCCGAATTTTAAATAATTTAACATGCATACAACAGTATCACCATCTTCATTACATACTCTGATGATGCTGGAGTTCCATCAATAATGTACCAGGGCAATTGCTGTTACTTTTGTGTCAACATCAACAGAATTTTTTTTTTTTAAAAAAAACAAAACCTTTTCTTTCCATTTTTATTCTGAAAATGTTTTAGAAGACCAGTTCACACCAAAGTAAATCACCATTTGTACACGTTTTGGTATTTCTGCAAGCCATACAATGACTTGGCTTCCTTAGATGGTGATTTTGACATTATGCAAGGAGGGAGCATTCTCATGCTAATTGGCAAATCTAAGCCATTCACAAAAGAAAGCTCCTTGAATAGTGCAAAAGTTGAGTTGCTAGTGGATTGAAGCAGAGGACGGAAAAAAGCTGGTTTAAAACTAGTTTTGCCATTCTAAAGTTTTAAGAGGCTCTGTCTTGATTTTACCTTCCTTTTAAGTAAAAAGTTTTACTTTAGACTGCAAGATACTAAATGTCCGTTTATGCAAGAAAGCACCTTGTGGTAAGTATGACTATCAAGTATAAATATTTGGAGAAACAATAACTTGAGTCATGGGACAGCATGAAACCAACTTTCATTGTGTAGGGGTCTCATTTAATATGATGGTTGTTTTTGAAGTGCATTTGTGAATCAAGTTTTGCCCTTATGGAAAAGAAGACATTTTTTAACAACAGGACTAGAAATAATCATAATGTCTTACAACAGTAAATCAGAAATCTGCAAAAAGGATTTTGAGGTACAAACTGGGTTTAATATAAGAATCCACCACCACATGCTCTTCACTATCATAATATTTTTTTGTTACTAGGATTAGAGTACTGAAGTTCCAACATATGAGAGAAAGATATAGTGTATTTATCTTAATACAGCAGGGGAAAAATATTCTATTTTTCAGTTAATAAAATGATAATGCTACCAAGAAAAACGTAGAAAAATATGGGAAGAAAGGATAAATTAGACAAAGGTTCATCCTCACAACAATTCACCCCATACACTAGTCCTACAAAAGACCTCTGCATCACTTCCTTCCCACCTAAGGCCTAATCTGAGGGTTTTAATGGTTATTTGTGCTTCTTAGACATTGTGTTGGCCCTCTGTACATGGTAAATTACAAGCCTTGGTACTAATTGGGGAAATAAAGGATTCCTAATGCAAGGCCAGATCAACTTTATATTCACGGTCCATGAAAAAATTCCAAAAGATTTGAAAAAGCCCCGGATCAGGTTCATATTAAAGATCTCTTAGTATGATCAGGCCCCAGCTTTACTCACTGACTGCACTGCAATTGCTTATAATTCATGGAGTAATTTTCAAAGTGCGAATAACTGCTATAAAAATAAAACAAAAGATGATATTGTATTGTAGAACTTTCTCCTTACCTTCTCCCCCATTTTTGATCTGAAATAAATGTGATTGCTCATTTGCAACAAAGTCACTGATATTTATTCAGTGGCAACTAGGTTCAGCAAGAGTGACTTCATGATCAAATCATCAAATTAAATTATGGGCCTAATGCTGCTCCCATTGAAATGAGTGACAAGAGTATATCTGACATCAATGACAGCAGGTTCTCAACCTGTATCTTTCACAAAGGAAATATCTTTAAAAATAACAGAGGCACAGGTACCTATTCTTTTACTGCACAGTGTAATGTTACATTACATTATATACAATTTTTGAAGTTGGAAAGGTGGTGAAGTGACAATAGCAACTGCTATACAGATGGCACACCTAATTCCTGCTATAACTGATTTTCAGAGAAAAAGAGACACTTCAGAAAAAAATAATATAGAGGCTAAAAGAGATGGCGTCTATATATCATACACAAGACACAGTGCATATTTACACAGTCAAATCCAGCTCACCCACTACTTCAGTAGTCCCACTGAAGTTAATAGCATTAATCACGTAAAGATGAGAGCAATTTCACGCTATACATAAACAGGTATAAAAGCTTATAACTGACTTGACATTTATCCTTGGCAGGGAGGATGAGGGAAGGAAGGATATCTCTTATCAGACCAGGGGAAGACTTTAATTCCTGATGAGAAACTCCATGAAATCCACCAAGAACTTATTTGGGCCTAATTAACCCTGGAGTTGGTGTAATTCATAATCAGTAACAGTAGAAAACCCTGAATTCAATAAACTCCACATTTCTCTGCAGTACTTGATTGATTTAGGGCCAAAGTCTGAAAGATTCAAGACCACAACAGGTGCTAAGAACACTCTACCTGAACCTGCTCTAAAGTTTTTGGATCCAATGTATTGTAAAGTAATGATAATTCATAAATTATTGAACTTATCTATCTGCATAATTAAAATGTAACATCAAGCACCTCTCAAACACTTGAAAACAGAACTGCAGAATACCTTTACTGCTTGCCCTGAGAAGAAAATGACTCAAGACTGGAGTAGTGTATGTCTAGTATATGTGTAAGGGAGCGAGTTGGAGTATTTTATATGTGAAAGTGTTGAGCATGTTGTTTTTCTGGAAAGCAGATCTAAGCTTACATAGACTCCATATTGTAGTTCATCTTCTGCATCAACATGCAGGAATTCTGTGTAACTATTTTATGGGGTGTCCTGGTTTCAGCTGGGGTAGAGTTAATTTTCTTCCTAGTAGCTGGTATAGCTAGCTGTATTTTGGATTTAGGATGAGAATAATGTTGATAACACACTGATGTTTTAGTTATTGCTGAGCAGTGCTTATACAGAGGCAAGGCCTTTTCTGCTTCTCACACCACCCCACCAGCAAGTAGACTGGGGGTGCACAGAAGCTGGGAGGGGACACGGCTGGGACAGCTGACCTCAACTGACCAAAGGGATATTCCATACCATATGACATCATGCTCAGCATATAAACTAGGGGAAGAGCTATCCAGGGTCCGCTGCTCAGGAACTGGCTGGGCATCGGTCAGTGGGTGGTGAACAATTGCATTGTGCATCACTTGTTTTGTATATTCTTTTATCATTATTATTATTTTACCTTTCTTTT
>VYZW01041575.1:74663-87358 GCA_013401315.1 Balaeniceps rex
CAGGTATAAAAGCTTATAACTGACTTGACATTTATCCTTGGCAGGGAGGATGAGGGAAGGAAGGATATCTCTTATCAGACCAGGGGAAGACTTTAATTCCTGATGAGAAACTCCATGAAATCCACCAAGAACTTATTTGGGCCTAATTAACCCTGGAGTTGGTGTAATTCATAATCAGTAACAGTAGAAAACCCTGAATTCAATAAACTCCACATTTCTCTGCAGTACTTGATTGATTTAGGGCCAAAGTCTGAAAGATTCAAGACCACAACAGGTGCTAAGAACACTCTACCTGAACCTGCTCTAAAGTTTTTGGATCCAATGTATTGTAAAGTAATGATAATTCATAAATTATTGAACTTATCTATCTGCATAATTAAAATGTAACATCAAGCACCTCTCAAACACTTGAAAACAGAACTGCAGAATACCTTTACTGCTTGCCCTGAGAAGAAAATGACTCAAGACTGGAGTAGTGTATGTCTAGTATATGTGTAAGGGAGCGAGTTGGAGTATTTTATATGTGAAAGTGTTGAGCATGTTGTTTTTCTGGAAAGCAGATCTAAGCTTACATAGACTCCATATTGTAGTTCATCTTCTGCATCAACATGCAGGAATTCTGTGTAACTATTTTATGGGGTGTCCTGGTTTCAGCTGGGGTAGAGTTAATTTTCTTCCTAGTAGCTGGTATAGCTAGCTGTATTTTGGATTTAGGATGAGAATAATGTTGATAACACACTGATGTTTTAGTTATTGCTGAGCAGTGCTTATACAGAGGCAAGGCCTTTTCTGCTTCTCACACCACCCCACCAGCAAGTAGACTGGGGGTGCACAGAAGCTGGGAGGGGACACGGCTGGGACAGCTGACCTCAACTGACCAAAGGGATATTCCATACCATATGACATCATGCTCAGCATATAAACTAGGGGCAGAGCTATCCAGGGTCCGCTGCTCAGGAACTGGCTGGGCATCGGTCAGTGGGTGGTGAACAATTGCATTGTGCATCACTTGTTTTGTATATTCTTTTATCATTATTATTATTTTACCTTTCTTTTCTGTCCTATTAAATTGTCTTTATCTCAACCCACGAGTTTTTCTTTTTTTTTTTTCAATTCTCTCACCCATCCCGCTGGCGGGACTGATCAAATGGTTGTGTGGAGTTTAGCTGCCTTCCGGGTTAAACCACAATATGGGGGAATTATTAAAACAGGCAACAGTAGTGCTTTTTAACAGCAGCTTTAAAATCTGTTTGAATATTTAGTGGGTAGCTCAGAGAATAATCTTTTTATTTATTCATATATATATTTATACACACATGCACACACATACCAGGGTTTTTAGATCAGGTTAAAAAAATGCATAAATGAGCAACCTCTAAGTGAAACATCTAGACCATGGTTTCTCAGACTGCAGTATATACAAACTTCAGGTGCTTCCTCCCGCTCCTGTACATAGATGAGAGGGCCTGCTGCTGCTGCCACCACTTNAGTATCCTGTTTGTGCAGAGAGGGTTACTGTTCAGAAGAAAGCCCGAGAATGCCAAGATAAGACTTAGAATAGAAACTACTTTGAAAATATTTTTGCCCACAGGCTCAAAACCCCAGTATAGTCAACTGAAGGAAAGAACAAATAGGCCATCCATGGACAAAATTAACCGAGATCTGAGCCATTTTATTCTAGATGAGAGCTAAAACTAACTCTGCACCTTCCATTAGCAACTTCTGCCTCTTTGAGCTTACAGAAAGAGAAAACCAGGCAGCATACACTGGTAAGACAAATATTGATTTACTGTTATAAACAAAGCTTACTGCCAGTATAATTTTCCCACTGAAGTAAAGGTTCTCTTTTTATCACTAATTTTGGCAATCTGAGGTAAATATTGAACATCAGTACCCAAGTAGGCACCCACTGTTTCTTTTCTAAGCACCATGGAAGAAGAGAATACCACAATTTAGTCATCCCAACCCCAGAGATCTGTCACTGGGGAAGAGACCTGAAAGTTGATATAAATGTGGCACCAGCACAGTATGCCAGTCATTGACTCAGTCATGGGGAATTTCTAAGTAGTCACTTGCACACTACTTCTGCCCATGGGTCCCAATCCAGCAGGGAGAATGACAGCTCCAGTCTCAGAGCTTTTTGGGCAACTGGACCCATACTTTTAATGCAAGTCCTGATTTATTACCACAATTCTACCTGAGTTTTTGACATAGCTACATGGCTTTGGGATGAGAACTAGCTCATACCTTTCTGGTTTACAAAAAACAACAGATGAAAGTAAAGCATAGCTGAATACATAAATACGCCCAGAGTCCATTTCCAGGATCCTTTCTAAGGCATTTTTTCCTGGAAAATGAGCATTCTTTTGAAGTAGAGCTGAACTAGCAAAAAAATAAAAGCTATAGGCTGGAAAGCTAGGAAGCCAGCAGCAGCACAACAACCCAACCAGTTAAACTGTTTTCCTACAAGGAAAACACAATATAGATTTGATGGGAATGGGTAAATGCATGACTAGGAATAAGAAGTTTCTTGGCTATTATGGCTCTCTTCAGTTAAGAAAGTATGTATTGACCGCTCCACAGGGGAAGCTTCATGGGACATTTTTTTTCTCAAAGACACCAATTACAGTTTTTGCTGTTCTAATTATGATGATTTAGTAGAAACTGTCAAACTGCTCAGCACGACACAAAACCCAGATGGAACATACACTTTGCCCTAAAACCCTTGAAATCTAAATGAGACAAGCAATGCAGTCCAGACACATAATGTACTAGATCACCACCGAAAGGCATTAAGGTCAAACTTTACAGTGCCTTTTGTCTGTTTGTTTTTAAAACAGCATTTGTGGGGTTGATTAGCACTGAAAAGCAGTTACCCTATCACTTATATAATTTGTACTTCACATACACAATATACGATGAAGGTATAAAATGCTTCAGATGGAAATGTATGTGTACTAAGCAACAAAATACCTCATTCATTTTAACCATATGACCACAATAAGGATCCATTTCCCAGCTTTCAGCCTTCACATCTATACTGTTTTTAAGCTATGTTTTACAAATACAGAAAGCACAAATATTAGTAGGGAAAATAAAAATATAGTAAGTGTACACAAAAAGAATAATTTTCCAGTTATTTGGATTTTATTTTTTTTAATCTTTTTTTTCCCTCCAGGACTATTTCTGGTATGAGGTGGCTTTTTTTTTTAGCTGGTTTTAGCCCAAAGTAAATATCTACACATTTTTTAATCATTTCTGCATATATTTCACAGTAAGCCCTGAAAGTATGTGGTTTTAATAGACACATTGAACATCTAACTAACAGCAGAAATCAAGCCTGTGCAATCTATAAATGTGCAATTTCATTTAACACAAGCATAGCAAAAACTATGGGATAAGCATGTGTAACTGTAACAGTAAAGCTCAAGGACGCTAACCTTGCTTACATGATAAGGCAAGTTTGAGGTTTGCTTTGATCCATAAGAGATGAGTTGTAAAAAGCACTTCTGTTCACGTCTGTTCCCCTGCTCAGGAATGAAGAATTCCTTTTGCTGCATTATGCATAACATCATTACAGACAAGGTACAAGTCAAGAGCAAGTGGTTCAGATATCCTACTAGCATACTAAAATAGCAGTGGGATTATAAAATGATTTAGGTACTATATTACACAGGTCTTCTTCAAATACCACTTATGCCGTCGCATTTGCCAGGAATCTTTCTTTTTAAGTGTTCTAAATGTAAAGTTTCTGGTATCTGTTCCCTGGAGGCAACTTCAACTAGAATAGGCAGGTTGGTACAGCAGATGACTATCTGTTCCTTACAAACTATGTCTGATGTACCGTGTAGCGATAAAAAGCCCCTTATCAGTTTGGATTCCAACCTAAAGGCAACTGCTGTCCAGATCTTACAGTGAAAGATAATGTGGTGTAATTAAAGCTCACGACCTACAGATACAGCGTGCCAAACATCGCTTGCTTTAGTCAGGACTGGAAATTTTGGTTGTAAATCTACTGGGAAGAGTTTTCTAATCTATAACAAGAAGAAATCCTGCTTAGGTCTTTCCCTTTCCTTTTAACATTCACAGCCTCTCTCTGTCTCTCCCCCCGCCGCTTCTTTTCCCTTCTCATATATGCTAGCAAGCCACATTTAAAACACTTCATGAACACAGTCAATATATAACAGTTGTGTTTTTTGCATCCACTTGCAAACAAATTGATTCTAGGCACTTGAAGAATGACAGTTCAAACATTCAGCGGAGATTTACTCAATTTTAGCAATAAAATTTTAAATCAAATTTCCACTTAGCATGCCAAAGCCTCACACAATTTTTATGTGCAATTGAACTGGGTGAACTGGTAAATCAAACTGTGATTGGGAATGTTCTCAGACACTGGGACACAGTTGCCTCTGAGTGTATCTGTGGTAGCATTTTTGTTCAGATCAGGAGGCACTACTGAAGCAAATCTCCCAGTAGTTCCCACTTCCTGCACTTTGGTTCCCATCACATTTGGAATGTGCAAAATTAATTGCTTTCAGATAAAAATAAACCTAGAAGAGCAGTCTTGGAGGACATCTAATGCACTCTGTTAATGGACATTCTGTCCACAGGAGCAGGCTAGATCTAGGCAACAGTAAACCCCTCTGAAACACAAGGAGTGTGAATGTCAGTGTGGATGTGATCCTCAGCACCAGATGTTTTCTTCCATAGATCTGTTCTTATTGTCTTTTCCCTAATATAGACATACCCTAAATTGTCAAACCATTTACTGGCACACTTTTGGCACACATGCCATCCAGCACTCTTTCAAAAATTTCCCAAACCAGCTCAGGAGCATAAATATTCCCGGGACCATTTCCAATAGGCTTTTTTTCACGCAGCCACCTCATTTCAAAGAATGATGGAATTTATTAACAGGAATGCAGTCTGTTCCCTGGTCCAACAGTCAGAGCCTGGGAACATTTTCAGGCGCTTTTAATTCATTGGTATAGTGGTCCCACACCTACAGTGCAGTTGATGGTTTCCTGTGCAGAGATCGAAGAGTGGAGACCCTCCTCTGCACTTCCTTTCTCAGGTCCTCCAGGCAAGGGTGAGGGTGGCTGCTGCAACAAAGGAAAAAAAAGCCATGGGTAGAGCACCTCATGTCATATTCAGCTTTTTTCTCTGTGTTTCTATTATTCTGTCTCATATCCACACAAAGGCTGACAACCTTATAGATGTTAGTCACTCTATTAGTTGCTGTGACAGAGGTCAGTTCAGTCCATCCAAATAATTTGACTTTACCGAACAGTATGTGATAGAGTTACCAAATCAAAAACACAACCAAGCTGCCATATTCCAGGGCTCGGGGATTTTCAAATGAGACTTATCTGTGCCCTCAGAGTCCTGTATGGTCTCATCATACAGCCTATCTGTCAGAAACAATACTGAGTTTTCAGTACACGGACCTGCAAGACTAGCAAAGATCTACTTAGTCTCAATGGTCCTTCCATTGTAATCATAAAAACAAAACCTTCCCATTTGCATAGGCATTCTTTGAAAGGCCAGAGCTACATGGCTCTGTTAACACCCAGTGAAAACCTCCTCAGCTGGTAAAACTCATCTATATCCATGCTTTAAGAGTATCTCCACACTACCAAGGTCTGCCCTTACTATGCCTCCCCTGGTGCCATCATGTACCACATCCATCCCACGGTCCTTCACAGTGCCTTTTTTAGGACTTCCTCAGCCTTCAGCTCAAAAATGCAAAGCCTGCCCCATCTCAGCTTTGTCACACCGCCCCACATCACCCACAACAACCTCCTGCCATCCACCTTGCTATCACCACATTAGCGTGCTCTCCCTGCCTTTGAGCTAAGAACCTCAGACATGGTGCCTTTGAGGTGGCACTGCAGACCTACTTGTTTTGACAAGCATTTGAGATGGACAGAAAGAAGAATGGGGTAGAGCTGGGACATGTGCTACAAATCATGAGTCTGTGAGACCATTATTTAGTTTTGTAGCTTTAAAAAACTGGCAGGGTTCTTGGAGCGCAGGGTGGGATTTGGTATGCTTTTTGAATCATATAAAGTTTGTCAGCTTGTCATAGGGGGACACTTTCAGCAACGCCTGAGGGACTTGGGAGCACACATCCAACTGACTTAATTAACAAAACGCATTAAGAAAATCATGAAGGTGTTCCTTTCCAAACATTTAAACCCAGGTTGGAATATAGTTGGTTTTCATTTCATTATATAGCTGACATTTGTTCATCTTGTGAAAGATAATGTCAACACTTAGCTATCTGCTAGCTGGTTTTATAACTCTCTTAATAAATTACCTAGTCCCATCTTTTTCCTTTATCTGTACTACCACAGTTACCAAAAATAGATCGTCATAGAGTCATCTTATTTTTGGTACAAAGCACTTGATTTAGTAGTAGTAGTTATTAAATAATTAGTAATTATTTTCTCTATGTCCTGGCTGCTTCTTGATCGTTATGTTTTGATGCCCCTACAGGGAAACCCTTGTGTACTGAGACTGTGGGGACCTATATATGTATACAGCCAGAAGAATCTGGCCCATAAGCAGGTCTTTTCTATTCAGCTCCTCACTTTTCACAAAGGAATTCATTAAATTTCAAAAGAGAATAGGAAAACAAACTGGCTTCTCCAGAGAAGTAAACAGTACAATTACAAGAACTCTATTTCAGGCTAGACATAAAAAGCAATCACCTAGAACAATAAAAATCATAATCCAGATGACAGCAAACAATAGACTCCATATGGTATATATATTCACTTGTGCCTTTTATACACTGAGCAAAGTTCAGGACATGAGGCTGAAATTTAATGTGAAAGTTGTCATACCTGACTTCAAGGTCATTATTATCTATTTAATCTACTTAAATAGTGAAACAAAAATATATAAAACTAAGTAACAGACTAAGGCAATGGAGGATGATGAGAACACCTCTCTTCAGGTATGTTATTTGGATACTTATGTAGAAACACAGGTCGCCTTGGGATACTCATATCATCATGGGACACTGACAGATTCCTCCACAGGGCAATTCAGAGCAGAAGCCCAGCAAAAGCTATGTCAAGCTGCAAAAACAGGGAGCATTTGTCACTTTCCAGGAGACCCAGATACATCTATCTTGGGGGAAAAAAATGAGGGATGCTGTTCTCCCCCACCTTCTCTCCCCTTCCTGTAGAGCAGAGCCTGAGCTGCTTTGACCTGCCCTTTGGTGGAGGCTCAGCCTCGCTGCTGGCTCTGCAGGGGAGACACCTCCAGCCTCACGGAGGCCCTGTTTCAGCTCTTGGCTGAGAGCAGCGGAGACATGGATTTATGTGAGGGGTGAAAGACTAGCACAATGTGGCATCTCTCAGTGCATCCATGTGGCTACATGGGCCCTCTACCTGCCTCCATATGCCCCGGCCAGGCCCAAAGCAAACATGGAGATACACCAAAACCAAGAGGAGAGACAAACTGTCACAGACACCAGTGGGTCTGGGTTTGCTGCACATTACAGTTGCATACATGCTTTGTTTGCTGTGGTAACCAAGCTTAGATAGGTCATAAGAGTATCCTAGACAAGCTGTTTCCATTTTCTGGCTCCAAGGATGCACCATGGCCTGAGTTTTCCTACAGAACTGTGCCACAGGAAATTAGGAAGAAACTTTAGCTTATAACACAATGTGGAGCATGTACAGCTATTTTGCATCTCCTCTTGACAAACTGCATTTGTTTACTTCTTCTGTCTTTATCTTCTCAAAGGTCAATCATTCCACTCAGCCAAAACTCCCTTAAACACACCTCAGTTTTATTCTCAGTGTGGATTGCAGGATTTCAAAGGGGCTGAAAAGGAGGCTTTGCTGCATTCAGACCTGTCTGAAACTCAGTAATTTCCATCCTCAGATTTTTGTCAGTGTTCTTGGTTTTATTTGTTAGGGGGTTGTCTCTCATGAAACTCAGTTTGGGTTCCAGGCTCAGATAAACCAAAATAACTCCAAGTGTAACATAGTAAGAAAAAAGCTGAACCTTGGTATGTCAGATATGTGTAACCATAGATCAGTCAAGATTCACTGAAAATTAGCCATAGGTTTACTTGAAGAGTTCACGATTTTAGTTAACCTTTTGATAAACCTGGCCGAGCTTTCAGAATGTATGGTGCAGGTGTATTTTATAATACAAGCTTTCACAGCTCAAGTCATCCCCTGCACTCTGCACTCTGTACATGCAGTGCAAAACAAGCGCTGGTTTGGGGCTCTTTTATACCGAGATAAGTCAGACACAGTCCCTTGGAGTTGAGTTACATCTCCGAAAAAACATCCTGCTCAGAGCATTTATATGCTCTTCTTAAAAGAATGTCTTGAATTTACAAAGAAATTCAAGCTTACTAGGTAGATCATAATTCTCAGAAATTCAAGTTTACTTGGTAGATCGTAATTTTCAGGAACAAAGTGCATATTTAGACTGGCTTTTTTATATAAATATGCCAACTCTAGGAGAAGGAAATAGAAAGTTTTAAAACTGAAACCTGCATCACAGATTTAATTTGACTGCAAATACTGTTAAAGTACACGTTCTAAAAGCATGATGATTTCAGTTAAGTCCTTACTTTAACTTTCATGTTCATTTTTCCAGAGAAAATTTTTTCATTTTCAGATTGAACTTGCTTTTGCATCTGCTTTTATGCCTGCAGCTTTGTGTAGTCTGGAGTTCCACTTATTGAAGGCGGATGTTCTCCCGAGATTGGTCTCTCTCAGTTCCACACAACACCCACTTGACATTTGCTGAGGACAAGAAATAAGGCAAAGGATATAATATGGTTAAAAGTCAAAAGCTATAAATACTTTCATCCTTTGAAATATTCAGCATCTTAATACACTTACATACAAAGTTCAAATAAAAAGCACTCCAGGTTCATTTTTCATGTTGTTCCTAGTTTGTGCTCTAAACTAATATGGTATTCAGAGTTTGATTTGCTGATCATTTAATGTATTTATGAATAGAGATCAACACTGAAAAGTGAAATCAGATTAATGCCTGTGCAGTAATGTTAGGATTCTCAGAGCACTCGAAGCATTTTCTCACATTGCCCAAAAAAACACTCTCATAAATCTTTTATTTTTCTCAGAAACTGAGATGGCTGTTAACTGCGCACCAACACTCAAATCTACAAACATAGTCAAACATCCAGCTCTTAATTAGTCTTCTAATTCCTGCTAAAAATCAAAAGAATTTAAACAACTGTGGTTTTTAGGTACCTTAATATCTTTCTGACTGCAAATTCTCAGTTACTGCATAAAGATAGGAAGAAAAACAGTGTATATGAAGTTGCTAGAGTTAAGCATGGAAGGAGAACCAAGGCGAAGTGTAAGAAAGTCATGGAGCACTGATGCATTGGATTACATTATCATTGTTTGCGTAAGACTAACATTCCCCTTGCACACACACATGCAATATACAAAAAGCATGTGGAAGGTGGCCAACATTGTCTACTTAACCCAGCTTCCAATTTGATATCAATTTAGCCTGGACCCACAGTGAAAGGGTCTTAGAGAAAGTGGCTAGACTGCAGATGCTTAAAGGCAGAGCAAATAACCAGGGAAATTTTCTTGGGGCCTAAGGGGAGAAAAGGATAACAATCATCTAAATTAGGTAGAGGTGCAAGTCATCCAGCAGGTGGGTGTGAGGAGGGAGTGGCTCATGCCTAAATCTCTGCCTAAGAACCCAGCTGTCTACTGCCAGCACACTGCAAAGGTATTTAGGTGCCTACCACCCCTTCCAAGAAATTCAACTCAGTGTCTATGTCTATATTGTATCTTAGGTACCTACCTGAACTTTGGGGGTCATGGGTGGCTTTCAAAATATAGCTCCTATTCTCTCTATTCTGCTGGAAAAAAAAATCTCCTTTGTCCCTATAAGTTGTCAGAATTAATTCATGAATTCTGGTATAAAGCTGTGAAATATGGTGGGCATTATTTTAAGGGTGAATAGAAGCATTATATTCTTTGTGGTGTTAAGCAGGTTGTGTAACTTTGCTGGACTTGCGCCAGAGCTAAGTTCCAGTAGTTTATGAAGGAGCTCTGTTAGTTCTTGCAATGATAAATCAGGCTAAATGAAGGAAGCATTCTTGTTTCTGGCAGGTACATTCCAACACTGGCTGCAATAAAATGAAATCAGCTACCTCTGTGCAGCCTCACCTTTGATAGTATCTGAAAAAATAGTTTTTGTCAGCTACTGTATACGTCTTTTCCCTGGGTAAGGGTCTCTCGAAGATTCCTGGAACATCTGGTTGTGAAGTGACAGCCCAAAGCTATTTAATTCCTCCATTTTCCTATTTAAGATTATATGTGCCATTTTTAATACCAGTGATAAAGTCTTACTTTCAGTTAAGCTGTGGCCGCTGTACCTAAGAGTCGAGCATTTAGCCACATAGTTTGTCTAGTGTGTTTGACAGCAACATTGCTCCTGGAAAGAGATTTTTGACAGAGACATTTTAGCCATCATTTTTACTATGAAAAGAAATCACGCAAGTGTCTCTCACTGAAAGCTGTGCTAGGAAAAAAAGCAAATTAGGATGGAGAAGGTGAAAGAAAGTACTCATCCAGTGGATGGCTGAGCAGCATAGATCCAGAAGGTTGAATCCCTGAGCAGCTGTTTTAGGAAGCAGAAAATTCCTGGTTTTGCTAATAGTAATTCAGTTCCAGTTCCTTTAAGTGTGGAGAGCCCTACTTGAGTTGGTCTGTCAGTGTTGTAAATTCAATAGCGTACTCACAGCAGGTCAAACTGACATAATGTTAAAACACCGGTCACTCAACTGTGCTAAGGCTCCCAGTGCTATTGACACTTGCTGAGATGACCTGGTGCTTGCATACCAGCAAGTGACACATTTGTTGAATAAGTCTCCAATATAAAGGGCTTTTGTAGGAAAAAAAGCTAATTAGTTACCACAGCAGAGCAGTAGGAGGAATAGAATTCATTGTTTCTGTGAGACCACAAAAGTGCCTGTAAGGCTTTTTTTTTGTTTGTTTTTAATGTATCTATATTGAAGCAATTTTTTCTCAGTCTGGGTATGTGCAGCCTAAACCATTTTCTCCATGTAATAATTTTACTCTGCTGAGAGGCAGCATCACCTGGGGAGGGGTAAAGAACTGTAGAAAAGCTAAGTCATTTTCTATGTCCGGTTTTTCCACTTAAAAGCTTGACAGTGCCCCGTTTTCATCAGACTTTGTTTATTTGTTTGCTGTTAATTTCAAAGGCTTTTTAACAGATTTGGACAGAAAAGTGAAAACAGCAAGGGTTTGATAATTGTAATCTTTTGCAACAAAATTTATGACATTTATAAATATAGATGCATGGATTAAAATTCCTAGACAATGGAATATTGTTATTGGCCAGCATCCTAGGCTGCATACCTGGTATGCTGAGGTATAATCAAGCATAGGGTAGGGTTTTATGTGTGAAAGCAATGCTTGACTGGATTTAAATGGTTTTGATTGGAGCCAATATGATGCATAGTTGGACATAATGTTCATAATTGCCTGTTTTTCTTGGCAAACAACAAGGTGCTTGATGACTGCTTTCTGAAATGTTCACATCTATTTCTTTGTGAAGTGTACCACAATTTAACGGTAATTCTAAAGAAGCTTGTGTTGTAGTCCTCTGAGTTTGAGAGAATGCATTCCTTATTGACTTAATTTCCTCATTACAGCAGAATTGCAATATCTTCTTTGTCAAGGTTGAATCTTGGTCTGGTTTTAATGACAATTCCCACAAACACCTTTGCTCTTTCTCTTGTACTCTCTTCCTTTTCCTACACACATCCTAATAACCATCACCAAAATGCAGTCAAATCCACAAGAAGTCTCACATGTGTTCCTCAGACGGACTAATTTTATCTTTTTTCATTAGTGTTTGACACAATCTAGAGGAGGTGTTTTGAGATAGGCATCACAGAGTTATAATGATTCTAGCCACCTTGACACAAACGTGTGCATTCACACACATTTTTCCTCCCCAAGGCACAGCTCTGCCTCAGAAAGGCATATGTTCACTACCTTACTTGCAAAATGTCTTTCTGGGTTTAATGCATGAACATTTTCCAGACTGGAATTAAGAGAAGGACAGACCCAGTCGTCTTCAACCAGGGCTCCTACCGTTGCCATAACCCTATAGAAGTACTTACAGGTCCTTTCCAAATGCTGAGGCATTCAGGAAGCCTTGCCTGTTCTGTTTTATTTTGTTTTTCTTGCAGAATGATCTGAGGTCTTTATTGTGTTTATCTACAGTTGCCTCCTGGGATGTACCTCACCATGCTCTGATAAGATGATTCCTCAGTCATATAAATCTGCCACCTGTAAGATTGTGCAATGACTTCAGTCAGGATACATGCTCAGGCTTTTTTCCCCAATCCTCTCTGTTAGCATTTTTCAGCCCTATTTGCTCTGTCCCTCTTTTAGCTGCCCTCTATTTAACTTACATCGATGTCCCTACTCCATGTCAGCCTACTTTCTTGATCCCGTGCTCTGGCTTCTTCTCCCAGGACTGAAAAAACAGCTTAGCAATTGGCCCACCCAAATCAGTACAATTCACACATTTTTCCTTGGGTTTGGACAAGTCACAGGAGATTCCAGATGAGATAGCATTTCGTATTCCTACATAGAACTCAGAAGTGGCTTGTGCACGTAGTCATCTCAGTTGAT
>VYZW01041577.1:2341-16911 GCA_013401315.1 Balaeniceps rex
GAAGACCACAGCAAGCAAGAGGAGAGCCAAGCTTTGTAAGAACCATCAGAGCAATGAGTTATGGAGCAGCTCCTTCCCTCGGTTCGTAAGCTATTGGAGACAGGAAGCACCCATGGTATTTGCTTACACAGTAACTGGCACAAGAAAGTATGTCGTCCTTTGTTGTTTTGGTATAGCGATTATAGAAATCAGCATTTTCTTTTAAAGTAATACTAATTTAAAAAATGCTACTTGACCTGGTGCCTTGGCTCAGGTGGGAACAACCTCAAGGTCGTTCTCAAAGTGCTGAAGTAGGCAAGTCCTCAAGCGTCTAAGCCGCATGGACTTTCAGCACCATAATTCTTCGTCACTACTGAAAAATGACTTCTGGAGAGAGTTTAAGGATGTTACCACTTCCCTCCTTTTAAAGCAGAGGAGACCTTTGTGCACTTACCAGGTAAGTTTCCTCGAGAGAGAGTTTCGGGATCCAGTTTGTACGTGTCCTGCAGGCGCATCAGAGCCTTCGCAGCTCCAGTCTCATCTTCTTCAGTTGGAAAAAACTGACGCTGAATTGTAAGATTTGCAATAAAGCCTTTGCAGTAAAAGGGAAAGATGTTACTGCCAGAGTTTGAATAAATATCAGATTTAGATTAAACACAGCAGAGGAAACATCTGCTTTGTTTTGGGAATTGAGATGCAAATAATCCAGGTTTAAAGCCTCTTATTAGGGTCTCAAGTTACAAAAACATTTTCTGTCTCATTCTAAGAAATACAGTTCACAAGCAAAAGATAAAGGATAAATAACTAAAACCCCCTGTTTTCTTGTGCCACACAATTACTAACGTACAATGTGAATCTAATGATCTTCATTCTCCTGTAATGTCTCCTTCTAGCATGACAACTTAATAGCTTTCATCGGTTCTCTTGCAACATCCAGAGACAACTGCAGATCATAGTACCAGACAATGATTTCAGAGTCTGTACTCCAACCTGTAAAGCCATGAGAGCTTTCCAGATTTCAGCTCAAGGGACAGAGACCCTGATCCAGGATCCCCTAAGTAGGGGTAGGACCTTACACAGTAAGAAGCTTTTAAACCTGACAAGTAAAAACAGGTGACATTTAGAAATAAAATTAAGTGCACTACATAAATGTATCAAGGCTGTAGAGCAGGTTGGTTGGGCAGAAGTGGGGCAATGAACTGAAGGAAAACCCAGCCATTTCTAGTCATGCAGCAAGCAGAACTGGAAAAGGAAGCCTTTAGAAAAAGAATTAATGACAGAAGTACTCAATAGAATTGAGTATTTTGTTTCCATCTAGGATGACTATTCCAAAAGGCAATAAAAATCTTGGCTAGAAAAAACTTCCAAGTACCTAAACTTTAGCATATGCAGAGTAGAAAGGGAAAACATGCAGCGTTCTGCCTGAAAAACATAGCCTCTTCTCCCTTACTTTTGAGGAGTCCAGTAAAAACAAACCTGCATTTAAAAAATAGCGCTATGGAAGAAAATTCAGGCAGCCACTTTGACAATATGATGCAAAAGCAAAGATTAGTACTGAAAATATATGCTATAGAAGGATAGGTTTACAGCTAGTAATTGTATATTATCCTGTTGTCATCAGACTGACTACAAAATCTACCAACTGTTAATGCCGAGGCTGATATGAATTCCTTTACCAATTCAGTATGGGTCTCATATTTTGATTCTTAAGTCTTATCTGCTGATGAACATGGCCAAAAAACAATGATTGCCAAGAGAAGCAGCAGACTGGGAAAGCAGATGAGTAAGTCTTTATATAAAAGGAACACAAAGCTCAAGGCTAGGCGTAAAACAACAGTTGCCACAGCTGACCACTTTAGTATATCCTATTCTCCCCTTTGCCCCGAACAGCACAAGCCAAACAAAAATGTAACAAGCTTAAGACAAATAAGAGTTTCTTTAAGCCTTGACAGATGTGTTTCAGTGGCAAGTTTCACTCGCTTGGGTAACCAGTAAACAAGAGGCAAGTCATTAGTTTAAGTTTCAAACAAACTTGACTATAATATTTAAACCACAGCTGAGTCTGCAGCTTTCCAGAATACAAGGAAGATAAGCAACTGTGCTGTAAAGGCTACCTCCTACTGATATCTTCTCCCCTGTAATTTCTTACCATTTGTTGTATCCTGAAGAACCAGGTTTTCCAATTCCAGCCAGTCAGTATTTAAACGCTTCACCAGCTTATATGCATTTACAGGATGTGCCAGATACCCTTCTGGATCAGAGGTTGATTTGCTAGTCAGTAGATCCATTTTTTCAGCCCAGCTGGAACGAGAAGCGTACGCCTCAGTCTGAGACTAGTTTATGAGTGCATGTCTTCCTTCTTAAGTCATCCTAATTACACAGCTAGAATCAATTTATTGCTGCTTTCACCATCATAACCAGCTTTCAACTTCACAAGGGTGAAGTGAAGTACCACTGATTTTTTTAATTACAATAGTCTTTTTCTTTTAAAAGGAATTGGTTTCCCTGCTTCCTATTTTAAACCTTACTACAGTGGGCATGCATCTCACTCGCAATGAGTCTTAGCCATCAATTTTCAGCATACTGCACTTCAGAAAATAATGAGATACAGCACACAATCACTGTTGAGTGTCATTTATCTATCTTAGTAAAAATACAAGCATAAAAAAAACCCAAGAGCTTTTTAGCTTTATGGAAATTAAACCCTAAGCTTTGTTTTTCAGACTGGAAACCCCCAGTGGCAGTGCTGTCAGTCACCTAGATCACACTGTTGGCCAGCTTCAAAGCAGTAGTGGGAAACTTCACCCTCTGTGTTATAGTACATCTGAACTGCCAACTACGTTGCTGATGCTACAGTGAGAATTTCTTCTGTTGCCCTTCATATTATCCCTTAACACAAACATCTGGCCCAGCTGTGTGTTCCTCTCAGTACTCAACAGGAAGAAAACACTCTGCTGAGATAAGCTAATAACTGAACATAAGAAATCCCCTTTGAGCCTGTAATTGCAAACTCAGCAAGCCATGAACGAACTATGGTTACAAACAATTTTACATAAACACAGGTAAATATTGTCAAACTATATGGCTGCTTCTCTATACTATGATGTTGCAACAGAACAAGAGTAAGATGTTTTTTCCAGAGACCCTTTGCAGAGACATCAGATTCACAACATATATTAAGACCAGTCTCACCTGCACTCTCTTTTTAATTTAGACTTTCACTACTTCTAATATTTATTTTGCAAAGTAGTAAATACTGTCAAGTTCTAGCCTCTTTATTCACATCACAATGTGCTTTTGAATCATAAACATATCTCTGTAACGAACAGACAAAATACTGAAGAGTGTTACCATATTCAAACGATAAAATTTAGCACATCTGTTACAAAGCACATGCCTCATACACTAGCAGGGTGTGAGGGCTCAAATACTGACACAGTGGTAGAATACACCTGCTTACAAATACACCAAAATACAAGCCAATTGAAAAAACACATTAAAAAAGCACATGCATATGTCAGTCCATGAAAAAAAAACTTTTTTGAAAAAAGACCAGTTTATACATAGATAGAAGCAACATTCTCTTCAGCAATAATCAAAGAGGAGAT
Organism: Balaeniceps rex; assembly: GCA_013401315.1. Taxonomy (NCBI): domain Eukaryota; kingdom Metazoa; phylum Chordata; class Aves; order Pelecaniformes; family Balaenicipitidae; genus Balaeniceps; species Balaeniceps rex. The sequence continues at coordinate 5,929 of VYZW01041577.1, forward strand.
CGCTTTTCAAGAAATGAACATTTGTGTATACAAGTGACAAGGAATTTGTATCATTTCACTTACTCCATAGCCCCATCCCTACCCTACACCCCCCAAAGGGAGACCAAACTGCCACACATAGCCTGGAGTTTAGAAATTCTTTGGAAAGCATGGCTTCATTTAAAGGCACTCGGCTCTTCTGAACCTGGACCCCATTTAGACTTTTCTAGTGTCATGCCCTACTAGATACAACTTCCAGCTAGGTAAGTATTAACACCCTTCCTAAGGGACACAGAAAATATCGGTTGTCAGCAAGAGCCTTTCGAGTGTTCTAAGCAAACAGGATAATGTCCAAGATGTGTTGTAGCCAGGTCGGCGACTGAAGAGAACAAGGCAGGAGAGCTGTCCCCGAGAGCAAAGCCAACATGGGCAGGAAGTCGGGGATTCAGTGTGTGCTCCATAAACAATGCAACCGGCACACTTCGCCGTTGTAAGCAGCGCTGATGCTGTGAAACACCAGGTAGTGCAGAGCACTGGCACCGAGGCATTTAACTCACATGGACAAGGCTCCTCTGACATGAGTAGTGTCTTCTCCACAGGAGCACGGTGATGGTACAAGGACAGGGAAAAGTAGGAAGAGCCCACCAGACAACACTTTCTAAACAAGTAGGCAAAGTCTAAACGATACCTGAAGCAGGGCCCCCTCTCTGCAGGTTTATGGGAATAAATTACAATCAAGTTAGCACCTATGGTCTCACTGTGATTATCTGCTGAGGAAATACTAACAAAATCTAGCAGCAAAGAGTGGTGACAAAAGTGTGGTGTAATCGAACACAGATGAGCCATTTTGTCTCTCCCCCTACCTTTTAATCTGAGAGAGCTTGTTCTCTTCTGCTCGGATATATTCCTTTAAAGACTGTACCAAGTCTTTCTCTGCGTAAATCAGGTCTGTCATTTGACCTGAAAACAAAATATGAGCAAATATTAGTCAGACCTAAAAAAGCAGCAATTTCCAACAGCACAGAAGACAGACCTCAGATACTCTAGGGCTATTAAAACCACCACAAAGAACAGACAAATTAAGGGTATGCACTTCAATGCCCGTAAACCACAAAAGCTATTATACATACAGGTCTGGCATTCAAACGCTTCAGGGGGCTTTTAAAATCCCAACTTCCATGCCTCATGTAGCTTTGCTGTGACCCTTCCACTGCCTCTGAATTACTTTTAGTATTACAGTTGTATGCAAGACAGTCAAAGGTTTGACATTAATACAGCTGTTGAGTCAAAGCAACGAAAGATCCAAATAGTTGCCAAGGCATCTGTTCTGCATATGGATACAGGTTAGGTCATACTAATAATTTATTAGTCTAACCATTGGCATCACTTAAAATTACAGTTTTTCAATATGGGTAACTGTGGAAACACAACCTAACATTAAGTACAGAGGAATTTCAGACTAATGTTTATAGACTGACACGCACACACACTCTCTCCTGATTAGCATTAGTGGAAATTGGCAGCATGTTAATCCTAATTGCTATGACAAACTTTGCTTTTCAAAGACCAAACACTGAGAGACCGGATGAGATTTATAAATGCAGACACAGCTTTAGTTTCAGCATTCCAAAGTAATTATTAATGAGGCATGATTAAGCAGACAGAAGTCAGCAGGCTGTGCTATTTTCAGAGTTAGGAAAGGTTCAGGAACAGGTAAGTGCGAAGAAAAGGTGATCCTTCAGAGTAACTTTTTGTACAAAAAGATACTTAACTTGGGGGAAAAAAGAGAATCAAATAATACACATGCAGTTAAGTACTGTTTAGCCAACTCCAGAGCATGGGAGCATGTGCTGGGGTTGGTAGTGAAACACCACTCTGCCTTGCTCTGGCTGAGCAGTTCCACACAGTGGTGCAAAATAAACCACCGGGAGTTTTGAGTTTTACCATTCAGAAACATGGCTCCACTGAGCTCAAAGCATGTTCTGGAGAACAGCCAGCTGTAGTTAATCAACCTCTATTAGCCTTTCAGGGGTAAATTCCCCACACCATTCCACAGGAAAACATTAGACCAAGTCACAGCAGAAAACTCAGTTTGTGCTTATTTTTAGGCTCTACTGCAATCATACATGGTTGTATCACAGCTATTAGAACACAAGAACTGAATTGTCATAAAAATCACTCTATTTTCAATGTGAATTCTTCAGAATTTACTCGGGTCTTACAAAACACATGTAAGGTAAGGGGGATATTAATTTTTCCTTCCGACACCTAACTCCAGCTTTGAGAAAACAGGAGATTTCAGGTTCTGTGAAAGAAAAATATTTTGCATATTTATCACTTAAATTCTTTGCATAAATCAAATTCAGGACTAAGCTTTTTAGCATAAGGTTTGCGCTGTGTTCAAGACAACAACAGGTGCCCAATTCTCAATAAAATACAGGCACTGTCTTATTTTACTGATAGTCCCCAGAGAAACTTGCCTCATGTTGGTCACAATGTGCTAAGTTACCCAACTGCAAACAAATTGCACTGATGCAAGACTTGCAATGCAGAATAGCATCAAGGATGCAGAAGAGTAGCTTTTCCTAATGCAGACAGTGTTTGATAGGGCCCTAGAAAGAAAGCCATATGCTTCAGCTGTAAACTTTAACTGTTTTGGCAATTCCATTAGCTACATCACAGCATCGTGCATTGGTTCTTTCCATACCTATGGAGGTGAAAAACTCCGCTTCTGTGTGCCAGATCAGGAAAATACAGGTAAAGAACACCAACTGTAGCCAGGGCTTCATCTTCCAGATAGCTCAAACCTGTAACAAATTAAAACGAAAAGGAGGAGTAAAAATGATTAACTTATTTGTGAGGAAAAAAAAACACCACGGCATTAATCTTCACCTTCAGTCATTTCACCCTCATGAAAATGATTTATGTGCTTGAAAGACTGAATCTTAATCAGCAAAGCTTGGAAAAAGTCATCTTTAACCACAGGAGCTGTTACTTAACAGTCTCAAATGCTATCTGATATACTCTTTGGGATTTACATGGAAGACACTGCAGTCCGTGGAAGGCCCACATGACAGAAGTAATGGAAGCAATATATTTGTCCACAGAGACATTGAGAACAAGATCTTCTGCAAGGGCAGTTCAACGCCTTCCACGTCATGCATAATTATAGCTGGAAAATAGGAGAGTATACAAAGCTGTATTATATTCCAATAATAATAAAAGTCTAAACTAAATGGTCAGACTTGTAGCATGCTGTGAAACTCAGTTATATAAAAACTGTCTAGAAAGACAAACAGTGAGAAAGCCAAATAGAGAAATATAGCATTTTGTAGCATGGAAGTGGCAGCGATGGTTGGAAAAGTTGAAAGTGAAATTTCCAACTTTACTTATTCAAGATGTATGATCCCAGCAGACTGGCGTCTCGGCACAGCCCTTATGACTTCTGTTTTTCAAAGGTTGTGCCAGCTTAGAAACCCAGCCCCTCGAGATGGAGACTGAAAGCAGACTGTTACTTTTCTAAGAGCACAGCCCACCACAGGCATGGAAGGGAAAGCCAGTCTGAGCAGACAGGCAGACAAGGCAGTAGACAAGTGAAATAAGGGATGCGAGGTCTGTACAGAAGAGCCTCCTGGGAGCTGTAATTCTCCTGGTAGATCTGATGGCCAGGACTGCCTCTTCCAGGGAATTTGAGGAGCCTGCATGCACTTGGGTCAGCCCACAGCTCACTCCGGAGCTGCCTGTTCACCGAGCAGGAGCAGCCACCACAGCCAGCCCTCGCGTATGAGCACCACTGCTCAGCAAACACTGAGCTCCCGTAACACCCATGCACGCAGCATCAAAAGGAAGATGACAACTGTTCACCTTAATCCAAGAAGCAATTATTCTTTTTTCCTACCCATTGTAACTGGGTAAACTGGTGGCTAGAAATGACCACTTGCAGCCCACTCTTACTCCAAATACAGTAAACAACATGCAGCTATTTGGGGCAAAGGGAATCACTTAAATCTGATGAGAAAGGGGGATGGAGAGAAGAAGGGAAAATACATGGAATATCCTAAAATTTCAAGCAATGCAGCAAGTGGGAAGGTATTAAAATAAGATAATTCTGGAACAATTCTAGCTCACGTTCCCTTGGGCTCCACATATCTGCCTGCACAACATGAGCCAGAAGGTGAAAGGTGGATATTGCCCTTTCCTTCTGGGTTTTTCAAGCCCACAGCATGATAGAAGCCCTCACCCCCAGCTGAGCTCACCAGTGCCGTGGACATAAACACCACACACACCATCAGTGATACTACCATCACTAAGAACATTAGAAATAGCTCTGTTCTCTGCTCTGTATTATCACATGGCAAGATGATTGTTTTTAAATTATTCTTTTGGTTGCTTTAAAAGACTACATGAGGAATCAGAAACATTTACCACAACAGTTTGCAAGCATGAGTAAGCAGGAAAATGTCTCACAGCATCATAATAAGCCTTCTCCTTTCCCTCTTCTGTTTCTCACCCCCCCTGCAAACCACATATTCCCAAACTGCTTGTTTAAGTTAGTTCAGAACTAGTACATGGGTAATCTGAGAACTGAGTAAAGCTGAATGAATAGTACCATGCAGAGGTCTGCCAGTACTAAAAGCCACAATAAGTGATGTAGCAGAAAGCACAGCAAGTCGAGAGCACTTGGGAAGTACATTAATTTGGATATATTAAGCCACAACTGTCCATCTGCATAGTCTGTCGTCGTTTCATGGAGTGGTTTTTTGGAAGCACTACACAAAGCCTGGCAAAACAATTACAAGGGAATTTTCCAGTTAAAACAACACAACTCTACATTCTCTGCCCTGCACCTCCCCACCATGTTCTCTCATGGCTGAGGCTATCTGCCAAGAAGAACATTTACTACAGCTAGCAGCTTGTCTTTATAGCAGATCTTTAACAGCTTTGCCATCCTACTCAGATTTACTTGAGTCAATAAACAGAAACCTCAGTAAACAGAGAAATCAGCTCCTGCTTGAACAAGCAGGACACCTGGCTGCAGGGTTTTCAAATTGTTTGTACACATTCTTTTCACAGCTGTTACTTGGAAAACCAGCACAAATAATGAATTACAGGAGGCTAAGCATAATGTTATAACCATATTCTTGGACAACACCAGCATGTGTGCATGCACACACGTACGCATGCCCACCCCACCACAGCTAAACCATCTGCTAACAAAGAGGGTAAGAGAGGCAGAAGGGACATTAGCACCTCCTACTTCAATAACTAAATCGAGACAAATGTTTATAATGAGCTTTATTCAAACAGAGAATAGAAGAACTTAGTTGCATAGAAATGCCAGACAAGAAGTCTGTGTAGGACAAATATTGCCTACGTTCCTGGCTTTTTCAACAGCATCTTCAAATGACAAAGACATCGTGCTGGACAGGGGAATTTAGGATCTCCTTTTATTTAAGTGAGACTAATGACATTCCTCTGCAACAGACTGAGAAGGCTTGAGCAGAGCCACTGAGCTCAGTTCAGCCTTGGGCGACAAGAACCCCCCCATGCCGGAACAGAGCAAGCAGTTCACGCTGCCCTGAGCTAGGGGCTATAGGACAGCCCAGGACAACAAACGTACCACCCTGGCTCATCAGGCTACGTCAAGCGCCATCAGCACAGGGATCCTAAGGCCATGTGTTCCTCAGATGAGCACTTACACAACTGCCTTACCTGAGGGACTGTTCCCACTGTAGCGAGAAGCTGTTCCAGCAACACTGGTAGAGCTAAACTTCTCCACATACAGCACCAGATACTTAATGCTTTGCTCCTTTCTTTCCCTTAAATGTGCCCAGCCAGCCAACCAAATGGATGTTGTACAAACACTTCTTTAGGAGTGTAAGACCTCAATGAATCATTGCTCCCACTGGAAAGAGTGCTGTCAGACTTCAGAGAGCACTGGCAGAAAGAAAAAAAGGTTCTTCTAGACAAAACAGGCCAGGATGGAATTTTTCTCCACAAGTTAGACTGAATTCTGTATTAAATAAGCTTTCTAAAAATTCTTAGTCATGAAGATATAAAAACATGGACCTGACCTATAAAAGAAAAGTTACTTGCACATCTACCAGGGTTATCAGTTTCTCACCCACTCTGAATTTCATATTCAGTCATGGGGGATTCAAGCCAGCTCCCACACAAGCCAAAGGGAGGGCTTTTTTTCAGGTCAGAAGAGGAAACAAATACTACTCATCCAGTCCCTTTAGGGCTCCCACTTCTGATCAAACTGATAGGCTGCAGTCTCCTTCGTATGCCACAGGACATGAACCTCACAGAGCCTTCCTTTAGACAGGAGGCAGCACATCTACCCACGTATGCTGAAGCTAGAGGGACTAAAAAAATCATGAACCCCTCTCTCCCCCTTCACCCCACAAAAGAGCCTCAGAAAGTACCATTCAGTTGGCACAATGGTGTATAAGGGGACTTGATTTGTGTTCTGCAGGTTTTTTTTTTAAATGTAATAGTAGTAGCACACATGATAGTGCAACTCGCACCTCCAGTTACTTATCTCATGGCTGATCATTCACTCCTGATGTCAGTTTTCATTCCCAGATAAGGATGTGCTCAGAAGAACGAAACAAGTTAGAAGAAACCCTTCAATTGCCTGACAGCCTAACTAAAATCAGGGAGTAACAAAATGAGTCCTTGTTCCAGGCTCCAAGTTTGTACAGACTCCTTATGCAGAAGAATTAAGCTAAGTGGAACTGACGTAAGACCAGTCCATGTAATTTAAAGAATGTCACACCCCTTATCATTGCTTATTATGGCAAATCAGGCCAGAGTGTGACTCTTGCTGTATTGTGAACTCTCATTTTGATCACGTGAACTCCAGAAAAAACCACAGTATTCTTCCACTCCACCACAGACACGATAACACTCCCTTTGCTATCAGGCTTCTCCAGGGGAGGTATGGAACTGGGGTGTGATTTAGCTGCTCCAAACTGCTACCAGCAAAGCCACCTCTCTTTCCAAAGACTAGGTGCAGGGAAAAAGTTTCACAGGGTTAATTTCAGCCCCTGTGAATGCATTTCTTTCTAAGTCTGTATTTCAGTCTCCAATCCACAAAACTCATGACATTACCTCACAGCCACTCCAAGGTAGTTGACATTCAAGATAGCAATACAGTTGGATAACAGCTAGAACAGGTACAACAGGTAGCTCAAACGTGAAGAGAAAGCACTAAGCGTGAATACTTCATTGATCCATATGAAATTACAGTCAAAACCCTGCGTACCATCACTGGTCAGCAGACTGCCAACTCCCTGCTTCAGAATCTCATCAATACTGAGCACAGATCACAGCAGAAGTCTCCGCTCTGTCAATATCTTAGGTCATCAGACATTCTCTGCAACATGTTTCCTTCATGATAAGTTTTAATTACTCCTAACAGATCTAGTTTTCTATTTCTTCCAGGTTTTTGGTTTGTTTGGGTTTTTTGTTTTTTTTTTTTTTTTTCCCCCAGAACATACAGCAATGGTTTCTTCTGAGCAATTAGGACAGACTGCTATTCTCTGGTTTGGTTCCATTCTGACAGACCTACACCCACACTTTGCTACAGGGGAATAAAGTTTGTGAGACAAAGTATCATAACTAGATACTGTCAAAATCTGACTAATATATCATTTTTCTGAACCATCACAATGCAACAACTTACAAGGTGACAACACAAGTAAGGGTTACAGCCTGTCTCCGCTTCTGTGCTTGCCTATGCTATTAAAGACACCTGGAAAATCACTGCTAAAATAGCTGCTTCCACATTGTACCTAAATTTAAAGTATCATGGCGAAATCTACCAAGCAAAACACTACTTCAAAGTCACCTCAGGCCACAGATGGGTTCTTGGTGCATATACAGTTGAGGCCCGCAGGCCGGGCTCTGACGAATGGTCCATCCTCAAGCAGCCACTTGAGGTTGGGCTCTTGGATGAGATGGGTTTGTTTGGGGTTTCTCCAAATGCCAGTGCCTTCCACCCACTGACTTATTGCTTGCAGACACAGCAAGGAGTACTGAACTGACCACACAGCTGGCTTCATCCCCTTTCCCCACTGCAAACAATGGAGCTTCAAAAGTAGGCAACAACTTGCTATCAGTACTGATGGCTGCAGATAAGGCTAATTATATTTAAGTGGAAGAATAGCACAAAAAACCTGCAAGATTGCTTATATAGTTATTTAGAGCCAAAAGATGGGCTGAACTGTAAACAGATTTTTGGGATGTTGCCAAGGAAGAGCTTCTCTCAATACCTCTATAAGAAAAGCAGCCATAAAAAACATCCAGCTTGTAGCAGTATTTCAAGTCTTGCAGATTAGCCTGACACATTAGCCAGGAGATGCCTGGCACATTACAGCAGCTATAAAACTATTTAAAAGTGATTCAACACTAAGGAAACATTAATTTTATCATAAGAAAGCAAACCTTCACCATTGGCTGAGGACTTTGAAACAAGTAATTCAGGGCCAAAACTCATTATCCACATGAACTCAGATGCTCCAGTGTTCAACCGCTCCTCTGGCCCAAAGAACTTTGGATTTAAACGCCTGTCAGCGCCCCACCCAGACCGCACCGTCATATCTTGAACCTCATGTCAGACTTCATGACACTGCCAGTGCAGCACGCAGTTAGTTACCTTGCTACAACTAGCTAATTCTTAGTCATACCCAGGGAGACACAAAAGACATTGCTCCCTTTCAACGTTGGGTGCCTCCTCGCAAGCGAGTTCTCTTCAACTGCTTCTCAGCTCCTTCCTCCAGTACACGTGGGATTTACTGCTCAAAACAGCTTATGCCAACACCACTACCTTTCTTGCCAAAGGGCTTAATGTGCATCTGAAAACAATTACAATTGCCTAGCAAATATTACAACATGATTGCCTTGTATTTTTCAAGGCAAGCCAAAAGGAAAGGAGGAAAAGCTGTTCATTTGCACGCATTAACAAGGACACAGGACATGCATGCAAAACTGCATGCATTTCTGCTAATATAGAATGGCATGTGTTATCCTTCTTTATAATAACCTTAGAAACTATAAGCATTTTGATTAGCTCCCAACAATTGTTTGGGTTTTTTTTAAAACCATAGCAAAGAACATTTCTTCCATACTCCAGCTGGCAAGAAAATTCATGCGAGTCTAAGGCACAGCAAATCTGCCTGCATCCTACTCTGCAGCGTCTGCAAGCTCATCCCATATGAAGCAGACTACAAATCCCACACTGTTAGTGAAGACAGCAAGACTGCATGCTCTTTTTCCACTAGAGCTTATTTTTCAGCATTAAAGTTTAGACTGCATTTTACTGTGCAAAGCCTATAATTTTAGTGTATCATGATATTTAACACAACCTTCCATATGCTCATACAGCATTAAAAAGCCTTCCTGTTGAGAAAGAAGGAGGGTTTTTTTATATAAAAATGGTCTACCATCAGTGAACTGTTTCTTTCAATTCATATCAGCAATGCAATTAAAATCAGACATCTCAGAGGTGTGGGGGTTGACTCTATTCTAAGTCACCCTAGAACATGCCCCCTACCGTACTCCCCGTTCTCATTTCTCAGACATACAGAAATCCATACACAAAAATCAGAACTAGTCATAGGAAAAATATCTGTGTTTACAGCTTGCTTCTTTGGAAGTTTGCCAATATGCACAGCATGGAAATTATAAACAGACTGGATTCCTGACTTAAACCTAGAATGAAAAACTTCTTATACTAAATGGTAGATCATGCTCCCTCTGCTGTTACTGTCTTTGAAATACATAATAATATTCTAGGTTCATACTTCCTGCACTGGGAAGAGGTACATAAAAAAAAATTAATCTCAAGAAATGATGGCATAAGCAAGAAGCAAAATTCTTGTCTGTTAGTGTCATAGCAATGGCAATTTACAACTGCAAAATAACATTCTGCCTGTAAAATATGAGCGGCAGTTATTGGTTGCTATATGTATTTACAACGTACCTGCGGGGATTATTGCCTAGGTCCTTAATGCCAGAAAACTGAAGTATTACCCTGGTGAAGACAGCTGTGGTGGCCTTTCAGCTCAGCTTCACCCTCACAGAGCACCTATAAAATTAAGGGGCAAGAGGTTTTGTTACAAAAACTTCTTCTGGGAAAGCCTACCTTCAGTACTTACTGTTGAGGAACAGGGGTGATTCCTGGCTCGGAATGACAAACACCGCAAAGCCGGACAGCTCCAAACATAGTCTTTATTTACACATCCTCTTTCCTTCTTGCTTCCAGGTTATAAGGACATTCTTTGCTGCTCAAAATAAATTTATTCCTGTTTTTTATTTTTAAAAAAAGCATGTTTTGCACTACTCTGACATGGCAAGTTATCATCCCCCGGCTCAGCTGTGATGATACCCTCGGTGATGCCTTTAGCTTTCACACCAGCTTGCCCTCCACTGCATTTGCACAACCCTTTTCCACCAAGGCTTCGATTACTGCATTGTACCACTCACACACAACTGTCTGTGCTCTTCTGGCTTATCCACATCTGCGTGCTTTGACAAAAATAAGGACAAGCATTTTTTTGGAAATCAAATCTCAGGTTAAAAGAAAACGAGTCAGGATTAGAACAAGTGGGTTTTGAGTATCTTTATGAAGCTTAAGACATCGTTTGCTCTATGTTCAGCCTAGGGCAGGCTGGAAGCACACATGCAGCCAGTTAATGCAGCTGACACCCAGTAATGTTTCAAAGCAGTAATATCAGTCCAGTCTAGACCCAAAGGGCAAGGAAAAGGGGAATCAGCCCTTCTTCATTTTTGTGGGTGTTTTTTTTTTGTGTGTGTGATGATGACACTTCTGACATGTTTACAAAAACCCAGTGGTTTGTTTGAAGCGTCAATTTCGCTTTTCCCCCCCCAGCTAAGCTGCAGCTCCCGGGCAGAGGCCAGCGGCAGGCAGGCCGCAGGCTGCCATTTGTGTCCCCCCGCCGTGAAGCCCCGTACGGAGCCGCGGGTGCCGCTCCGAGC
>VYZW01041577.1:16951-112916 GCA_013401315.1 Balaeniceps rex
CGCCGACACCCAGCAGCGCCCTCCGGGACCGCTCGAGCATTTCACCGCGGCACTTCGAAGCTGGATCCCCGTTACTGGTCAGCGCCAATCCGGCTGCCCAAACGCGCACCCGGCCGGACCCCCGGCCCCGGCCCCGGCCCCAGCCCGCCGCTCTCCCCGCGCCCCTCGGGAGCCCCGCAGGCGGGTGCCCGCTGACCGCGCCGGGCTCCCAGGAGGGGCTGCGAGCCCTGAGGGGGCTACGAGACCTGAGGGAGCTGGGGCTGGGGCTGCAGCACCGGGCGCCGCTCGCCCGCTCGCCCTCCNCGCCACCCGGCCCGCCCCCGGCCCCGCTCCTATTGAGCCGCCGCCACGTTTGAAGCCCCGCCTCCAGCCCCGCCCCTCCCGCCGTAATGCCGCGAGTAGCGGCACAGCACCCCTCAGCCTCCCCCCGCCCCGCCCGTCCGGGATCACCTCAGGCTGCTGAGGCGCGGCCGTCGGGCCAGGCCTGGGCTGGAAGCGGGGTGTCCTCGGGTTATAAAGCAGATTCCACAGAGAAATTAAACACCACCCGTAAATCCTGCTTGCTTTCTAAAAGCTGCCTGCCCAGCTCTGAAAGCCTTCCCTGCGGGCTCGCTGTTCCTGCGGCTCCGGCCCCGCCTGCGCTGCCACTGAGGCAGCGTGAGTTGGGGTATCTCCATCACCCGACATCTTGTAAGCTTTAGGCAGCTGGTAGTCTCATAAGGAGAAGGAAAATTGCATTTAAAAGGGAAACGAGAAGGTGATCTCTGTACTGGAACGCGACCAGCATGTACAAGCAGGGTGTGACAGGTTAAGGAAGGAACGGCCGGTCTCCATGTTGGCACGGGCGGCCTGGGCTCTGACAAGGAGCGGCCCGAGTCCCTGCCGCGGTTCCTGGGGTCACGGCACATTTTCAAGTGAGGACGGACTCAACAACTGAGGCACGGACAGAGCTGAAACAAAGCCAGATCATTTCCCCAGCTCACTGGGAACTTCTCACATTCTTTCTTTCCCCTACAGAAACCAGTATTCACACCAGTTCAGAGCAGCCATCATCATTACCAATCATCATAACGATTACCTTAGCCAAAAATAACATCTTTTCAATACTAGAGTCAGAAACCGAATCAGCCCATACAAGACGCCAAGAACAAGCTACCTCTTGCTTTCCAGATTCACTCCACCATCACAAGTACATTTGCTGAACAGAGATCTAGCGAAATGTGACTGAAAAAGCAAAGGTTTGGGAGATGACTCACCATATCAGAATCCATAAAGAAAGTGGAAAATAGGGAAATAAATATCTAACATAAGGGTGCAATTTCACTGAAGCTTTTAGCAACTGCTAATATCGCAAACCATAATAAATGGGTCTGGCTGTCCTGTCACCAGAACATCCTAACAGAGCTCCATATGTTGTACATACGTACACTTTGTACATTAACATTTACTTGGGTGAAGTTAATTTCCATCACATATTTAGAAAAGATTACACTGCTGTCGATGAAAGAAGCAATCTGTAAGTCTGTGACAGCACTAAAGATATTAGTACATTTTAGAGACTGTAAAAACAGCATTAGTCTTCAGAGACAATTACGTGATTCAGAGCCAGTTCTTACTCAGTTCTGATGCTTCTTTTTCAACCTATTTCTATAACAGACTTTTTGCTTTTATTTTTTTTCTCTATTTTAGTGGGAAGGACTAAAAGTGTGTTTGTAGAGGGAACACAAGAACACATGAATCTGTCTTTGCTCATGTGAATAACCAGCTGTGCAGCCCTTTTGACCGTAAATGCAGACCATAAATGTAGCATTAGCACAAAGAGCCTTGACTATTTACTGTTTCTAAATACTATATTAAGTGTTATCCTTATAAAGTACCAGTTTTGCTTTAGCTGTATTGGCTTTGAAATTCTTTTACATGAAGCTGCTGGGCTCGCCAAGTGGCCCTGGCTGGCACCAGGAGTGTGTCTCAGGTTAAAAACAGCTCCTTTGCTTCTGCCCCTGGAACAAGGGTGAGACATTTCTGGTAGAACAGGAGGAGACACTGCTCACTAAGCCATGGTCCGGGGAGAGGAGGGGGCAATGGCTGGAAGTGGGTTTTTAACATCTTCTACCAGTGCAGGTTGATGTCCCTTCAGCACAACCCTAGCTAAAGAGCTACGACATGGAGATCTGGTTTAAAACCAGGAGAATCAAGCATCCTGCGCATGTTTCAAGCTCTTACCTTCCATAAAAGTGGACTCAAAATCCCCTTGCAGAGAGCTCGGCTGCCAGATGCACACACAAGTATTTTTGGATGCCCCCCTATCTCTCCTATTACGAAACTTTTGTCCAAGACCTTAGCAGAGGAAATATTAAAACTATCTAAGAGTACTGACATAGTGCAGTATAGTATTTCCCATGAAACGATGCATTGAGTCAGAACGGAGAAGGCAGGGATATGTCTGGGTAACAGAACTCTTTCTGACCTCAGTGTAGCTCAGGTTTCTCCCTGGAACCGTAGCTAAAAAGTGCATGTGTAAAAAGGCCTCGTATGCGAATAATTCTAAATTTAGCCGCGTGTCTGTTGCTCTTCTCCTGTTTTTTATGAATGAAAAAATAATCATACCAGATCCTAGAAGAGCAAGAACGGAAGCCAAAAACCAAGGCATGCCAACATCCTCTCTGTGCTGTTCAAAGATTCAGCCAAAAGTCTGACCAGTGTCTTTACATCCGCCACAGCTAGAAGATCAAGCTACGCTACGGAAGTGGCGCCTGCTGAAGTATCATCTAACTGTTAGTCTTCTTTTCATGTGTGCGTAGATGGATCTCACAAGCTCAGAATTTGGTGCACCAAAGGAAATGCCAACTCCGTTGTCGATGACGGGCAGAAGCAGGGGGACTTCTGAAGTGAGGGAGAGGGTGGGTACAGGACTTGGACGAGTCTCCTGCACTGGCTGCACCTGTGGGCTCAGCACTGGTGTTACTCAGTCACTGTCTGCAACCCAGCTGACAGCAAAATCACAGAGCATTTACTAATAGCAAAATTCCTGAGCATTTGTCAGGAAGCCATCCTGGACCAGAACCCCTGAGCATTAGAGAAACATGGTCCATCACCAGGAAAAGGTGTGACTAAGACGCAAGTTTGGCCAAACACGGGGAAAAGGCTAGGCTGCCGGACATACACACCTCACTATGAACAGGCTTGGGTACATTTTCCACTTCGAACGATACACAGCAACAATGGAGAGCTATGCCAGCTCAGTGCACATCCCCAGTGCAGCACCACAGCGCACTGCTCCACGTACACATGCTGCTCCTCCGCTTGGCATCTCTACATTGCAATTAAATTTGTCTGGCAGCCAGCTCAGGCCAAGCTCAGGTGTCTCTGTAAGGGCTGCCCTGCACAGGCTAAACAAACACAGTTGTGAAACCCTGAGGTGTCAACTATAGCAAGTTTTGTCCTCTAACAAAACTCAGAGACCTTGGCTGCAAACAAACTCCTGCTCTGAACGTTTCCTGAGCAGTCAGCCCTGCGCCAGGGTCCTCCCGGAACGGGCAAAAGGCCCTTTGCACTTACACCAGTTTGGGAGCTCAGTCTTGCGAGGTCCCGAGCCACACTGATGCTGGTGCAGAGCCGAGCTGAGCGGACTGGGGAGGCTGCAGGCAGCGGTCAGTGTTATTCAAGATTGCACCCCTTGAGGACACCAAAGTGCAACCAAGAGAAATGAAAGGATGGGATTTATTTGTTAAATTCTGCTGCAGATAAGCTAGAAGAGAGTTAACGTGAGATAAACACAGAGCGTGCAGATGGAAAAGGTCTGTCATACAGAGCGGTAGCTCCAGCTGTCTCTGTGCCAGGTTTGGGAAACTAAAGCTGGATTTGCCGGGAGTGTCGGGAAGACGAGCCCGGGGAGGAATCCGACGGCTCGTGTTCCTATTTAACGTAATTATGGTACAGCTGAGGCTGGTCTGGCAGCGCTCTGATCTGTGCCCAGCTGCACGTTCACAAGGTCATTTAAACTTCTGCAAACAGAAATAACTAGTAATTGCCTGACTAGCTTATTTAAAACTGTCTAAGCGCACCCATACAGAATTAGAGGTGTCTGGCTACAGGGAAGGGAAAAGACACATATTGTCCCCTTCTTATCTTATTTAAAATGACACTGGCCACATTTTAATTAGATTTTTCAAATTGTCCAGGAGTGCCCAAAAGAACCAGGGGACATAGGGATGCAAATCGTAGCCCTTCCTAAGCATTGGTGGGGCTTGCAGGGAGTGAGGCAGCTTTTGAAATGATGTTCTGATATTCTGCTCCAAAATCTGTCCGTGGGCACTTCAGGTGGGCAGCTCTGTGAAAGCACTGAGCACCTGCAGCCCCGATCATTTACATGCATAGGAGGCACTGTCCAGGCTGAAACATTTTTTAAATCATATCCATGTTTTATGCTTTTTAATCAAAGTTTGGCCCCCTCCTCAGCAAATGAGTAAGCTCTTTGGTAAACTTGGTTGGCAGGAACGATGAATCACCCTGTGTTCCCTGTTTGAGCTAAGGGGAAAATACTGCAAGTTGTGAAATACTGCAAGTCATGGAAGCCCAAGGGAAGATGCTCATAGCTGCAGCAAGGTCCAGCAGCAGCCCCAGCTGTAGCAGAAGGACACATTCCCATCTCCCCATGTCCCTGCACCCTGGGGCGTAAGCGATGTGGAATGCACCTGGGTGGCTGGCAAGCACGCAGCTGCTGGGCGGTGCCCGGCTGACCTCTATGTTCACCGTGTAGCAGTAATTTTCACTGTTAACAACGGAAGGAAACAAAGGCTTTGAAGTAAGGCAGCCAGACCACCCCGGCTGAAGCTCAGAAAGCAACCTGCAAGAGATTTAGCCTTGCAACACCTTTAACGTAGAGGTTTGTGGAGGAGAAGCACATTTTGACACAGAATAGAGAAAGTCCAAGAGGGAACATGGAAGAGGACTCGGGTCATCCTGTGCTGCGCTGTGCAGACCTTCCTCCCTGCATGCCCTGGATTTTAACACAGATTTTGTACAAGACTGAGTGGCCAATGTAAAGCAGGCTCTATGAGTCATTCGCTCGCAGACTCCAGCATAAATCAAATCCAGAAATAGGAAAGGCCAGCCGGTCACATTATTCCTTTTAGGTTTAGGGAAAGATGTAGTTAAGAAATGTGGGTAAAAGACATTACAAGATCATGGGGGGAAAAAAAAAATAAAACCTCAACCTGTATTTTATTTAGTCTACTAATTACTGGATGAAAAGCCAGACCTTAAAAAAACCCACATATTGAACCAGGCTGAAGTCAGATCAGTACGAAACCTTTCTCTCCAGAGAGAGGGTAATTTGCAGTCACCGTGCTTTAGGTGGCTATCATCTTCTGGGCATAGCTCCTTCTATGTGTGTGGGTTTTCTACATGGAACTGAGATATATTTATCCAGAAGAGATTCCATAAATGAGGAAAGGGTCACCGCATCTCTTTTTTTGTACTAGAGAGAGCAGCCCAGCCAAACGCTGCTGGCAGGCTCTGGGTTTCACTGCTGACTAGCTCCAGCGCTGACTATCAGCTCCATATCTGCGTCAGCCTGTGCTGCCTGGACACATCCCTTCTTTGCACACAACGTGTTTTACAGACACCTTAGAAGGGAAACCCAGCTGATGAAAAATGCTCATGCAGAGGACTCGTTAGCTTTGCACTGAGATTCTGGAATCTCAGAATTAAAATCCTAGGGAGCGTGACAGCATCCTTCCTAAATTTGACTGATCACAGGGGTAAGTTCCACTCTGACAGAGCAATGTTCACCCACGACCTCCAGGCCTGCCAGCAATAAGCAAGCAAAGGGAATGCATCTTTCCTCCGTCTGCAGAGCACTTAGTCCTTCAGCTTCTCGTCATTCTCACCCATGACATCTGTTCATCTGTGTTCCATATCATTCATGGCTCGTGTGAAGCCTCCCAGGTCAGAGGTGCTAGGGTCAGTATTCTTCCCGGAGGTCTCTCCTCTTCTGTCCGATCCAGAGCTGCTCTGGCAAAGGGTCTTTTCTGAACTCCCATTTCAGTGTTGAAGCAGGGCAATGCTGACGTCGTGAGTCCTCATCCTTCCTCTGAGCAGCAACATCTGCACAGCAAAATGCAGCGGTGCAATCATTAACTTCTGGAGTTCCAGAAATCCTTTCTGGCACATCACTCCATTTTAAAAATATTTGGCTGACTTGAACAGTAGATCTTTATTCCTTCCCAGGCAGAAGAAGAAGTACAGTCTGTGCGCTGTATACTCAGCATAAGTAAACAGTGAATGCCTGAGCATGGACATTCATGTAGAGGTATTAAATAAGGCAGTGAATTCCTTTCACTTCAGCTGCTGGAAGGGAAAAGCACATCTTCTACATATACCCATGCTCCAATTCCATACGTAAATTCACACCGTGCACTTGCTCGGGTTATTTCAGAGCAAATACTTTCCTTGCTCTGCCTGTGATAGGACACACAAGGCAGTTCATTTCTGGTGTGATCCAGGGGAAGTGTAGGAGTCAGAGACTTCTCCCATAATGACTGGTTCTACGGTAAATAGCGTGTGGTGGCTGCACCATCCAGCTCCTCATTTTCGAAGCACATTTCAGTAAACCAAAGAGCTTAAATCAGGATGGGGTGTGTTCTTCCCTTATATCATAAAATCCTCAACAAAGAGAGAGAGAGAGAAGTAGACAGGCAAAGGATTTGAACTGCAACTGCAAGAAATGTAATTCCAGATCTGTAAAGAGTATACACATTTAACAATTTCTGACATTTGAGCAGATTCAAGGGTTCTTTATAGAGATTTTCATAACTCCTGATATAATTGCGATGATATAACCGTGTGTTTTTATTTCCTAGTCTGTTCTTCATTATATATGTCTTCACTTCAGCTCTATTTAGCAGTTACTGAGCTGAGGCATTCTAGTTAATGAAGATTTAAAGCTCCATGGTTAATGCAGAAAAGTAATATGGTTTGGAAAATGTGTATTAATACAACCAAGAGGCTAAGTAACAATATCTGCTGTAAACATAAAAAATGTCCCTTGGCGTTTTTACTTTCTCTAGAGCTGGATGAAAATTCAAAAGAAAATGAAATTCTATTTTCTCATTTCTAATTCAAGAATCACATTAAAATACCATAAAATAAATCTTCATTCACCTTTCCAGTCTGCTGAATCTGGCTTATATTGCACGTATGGGTGTGACAGTGGAAACTTGTCATGAGAAAAATTATTTTGGACCTACAGACAAATCTTCAGCTATTTGTAAATTGTAAAACCCTACTAATTTCAGGAGAATGACTCTTCTTTAATTAGCAAAGTTTCAAGCCCTGAGAGACGAAGCTATTTTTAATCAGCTGTGGATCAGACCCTGGTATTGTGGCCTAACATGCTGTCCCTGTAATGATTTTGAGGAGCCGAAAATTAAAGGAATGACCCCTGGCAGAACTGGTATCTGTGTTAGGTTTTCTTTAAGGATGCAGCTTGTGGCACGGCCTTGCAACTATGGCCTTACACGCCAGCGCACACACTGCCGGACGGACTGCCAGCAGCGAAGGGCAGCCCACGGAACAGGGCCTCGCATGCCAGGATCTGCCCTTTCCACATCGTTTTCAGGGATCATTTTGCTGCAGGAAATTAAAGGACACCCTTGGGCTACTGGAAAGTTCCCTTAGAGCCATTTGGCTGAGCAAAGCGACTTTTCCTGCCTTGCTGCGGCAGTATTACCCGTTTGTTTCACAGGAGCCATCTCAAGGCAATGCTGTGGTTTCTAACATGAGCTCAGCGTAGCTTTGGCCCCGCGCTGCCGCCCAGGTCTCCACAGGACCCCTGGGAAATGTCCTCAAAACGTCACCGCTCGCCAAGGGCTCCAGCTGCGTTTCCTCCTGTAAAGGAAGGTGTTGGAGCTGTTCTCTCCCAGGGTCCTGGCTTCTGGCCAAGGCAGCCTACCAACCCTCTCCTACGAGGGCAAAACACCTCTTCTTTCATGATGCAGGATTAAATGTGGTTCCTGATGCTTTATGAGCTCCTCATGAGCTGTACCTCACTGAACTGCATCTCAATAAAAGCTGGCACTAATCTTCACCCCCAGGACCACAAACAGCTCAGCTTTACATTCTTCTGGGGACCCATTAGCTCTCACCGTAGCCAGGGTTACCAAAAAACATATCCATGCTGCTACAGGACACCAGATGCGCAGCTGGAGAACCACCCTACATCCTGCTGGTCCCGGTTGCCCTCTCTTTCCCCTCGGGCAGGCCACGTCCTCCAACTAATTCGCCAAATTCCAAGTAAGGTTTGTCCTCCGTTACGATTAACGACCTCAGACAAGGCACAGCCGCCCCCCGAGCACCGCCCTGGGCCCGCAGCCGTGCCCCGGAGAGGGCCGAGAGGACGCTCCGGCCGAGGCCGGTCTGAGGGCCGCCGTTGCGGCTGCGCTGCGGGCAGAGCCGGGGCTGCCTCCGGAGGGGAGGCGGCCGGCGGGCCCGGCCCGGCCCGGGGTGCTCCGGCGGCTGTCGGGCTGCGATTCCCGGAGCGGCCGGGAGGGAGCAGCCCGAGCCCGGGCCGCGGAGCGGGCGGCGGCTCCGGCCCCTTCCCGCAGCGCGGGCGGGGGGGCCGTGGAGGGTCACGGACACGCGCGGGGGCTCGGCTGCCCTTGGCAAGCTGCAGCACGGCCGGGCATCGCAGGGGAGCGGAGGCCTGGGCCGAAGGGCTCCCCCCGCAAGGCTGTGTGGGGGATAAATAGCATCTGGTTTAATTTGCAGCAGGAGAGATCAAGCTTGACGTTATTATTTTATTCTCAAGCTGCTGGGGCTGCAACTCCTGCAAGCAGCTCCGCAGGCAGGACGAGTAATCTGCCAGCGAGCTTTTGGAGGGGTTTGGGCTGGCGTCTTCAGGAAAGAGCAGGATCAACCAGGTCCCTGATCAACCAGATCTTTCACCCTCTGGAGCTGGGTGCGGGACTGGATGCCTTGTCTAGCTCTACATCTCTATGCATCCATTTCCAAGCTAAAAAGTTCCACAGCTGGAACTGAACATTGACATAGTGAACATTCCTCTTGCTGTAGGTGCTCAAACAAATCCATTTCCCCCCCAATAGTTGTGCTGGTTCAGCATGCCCATGGTAAAACAGTTACTACCCCCGAAGGGAAGGGTCTCGGCTAGTCAAGGAAGCAGAACTGCATAATATACAAGTACTTGTTACCTCCCGTCAAACTTAAATATAAATTCACATTTTGCCAACATGTTGCGGCTGCACATGCAAGCAATGTATTTCACTATGCATCACACAAATGATTTTTAACATGATACCAGCTTCTGCCGTACATAGTTTGGGAACTAACAAAGTAACTCTGGCACAAAATTCAGAAAGTAGATTTAATGGCTCCAACGGTTCTGTTATAACCAAACTGGAAAACGATGGGTATTTCTGTATTTAGGATGTGTGTCATGCTTCTTTTAAAGTAAAAGAAAGGAAGCATGTTCTGTAAAACCCAAGGATCCTGACCTTGTCCTTAAATACATTAAACATACCCGAATACAGACTCAGCAGCTTGATAGTGAAACACAGAAGCAGTGGGATCAATAGGCTCTCAGTCACCCTGGGATGGGTAATGCCACAGTTGCTCTCCTGATCTTGACAGAATTATTTTGGATTAATCTGATTCAGCTGAAGGGAAAATCCACTCCGGCCAGCCTGTCAGTGCAGGAGCCCAAGCTGGCTATGAAGGGAAGATGGTTGGTGCCGGCCTTTGTGGATCACTGGCGCAGGCAGAGCAATGTCCGGATGGCATCAGCCGTTGCCACGGCTCCTGCTAAATGCAGCCTTTGTCACCACTTCGCCAGGGCGGCCAAGAAACAAATGAGCAGGAAAGAATGAGCTCCCTTTTGGGGACTTAGAGAAACTGCGTGGCCTGAAAGGGCCTGTTTCTAAATTAATTTACTTAAATTGGCACAGTCACTTTCTGAGTGGGAATTCAGGTGAGCGGGAAGCCAATGTTAGCTGCTCTGCATCTGACCTCACGCCGGCCAGCCAGGAATTGCATCACAGACTCTGCTGGCTGAAAAAGCAATTGAGACACAGCAGGATTATTTCTTTGCATGGCCTTAGAGACACTTTCTCAAGGAAGGCAAAGGGAATTGACACCAAAGTTCATCATATTGCCGTCTGGACTTTACCCTGCATCCCCACCTCTCTTTCGACCGTGAGGAGGAGCACCAGCTCCCCTCCCTGCAGCTGGGCACCACTGGTCCCAGCTCTGTATAGCTGTGCAGTGTGGGCTGCGCATGCCCGGGGGCCCCGACAATGGAGCCACCACTGGCAAAGGGCTCAGAGCCGCCGCGGCAGCATCCCGTGCCCTCCTGGCCTTGGTTTTGGGGTGGCTGCGGGAGGAGGGTGCAAAGGAAGCAGAGAGGAATCACGCAGAGGGAGAAGGGTTGGAGTCACCTGCAAACCCTGTGCATGCATCCTGGAGCACGGCTGAGCTGGGGGCGCCCAGCACCCACCGCCCTGGCTCAGACCTTCCCTCCCCTCCCTACGGCTGCCCGGAGCGTGGCCGCCCTTGGTCCCTTGCTCGGCACAAGCAGAGCCCAATGCACACACACACTCCGCATGTAACCTCCACCCCTTGGGAGAGGGCAGAGGAACCGGGGCTGAAATACTTCTTGAGAGAGAGAAAGTAAAAGAAATTTAACACAACTCCTGAAAGCTAACACCGGCACGCAGTGCAAAGGGCAATGAATATGTTAAAAATACAGCTGGGATTTAGCCGGTCCTGAGCAGACACTCCTGTCAGCTGGGTCTGTTCCTCACCGCAGTACAGTATGTTTAGTACACCCTCCCTACAAGATTTTTTAAAAGCATTGTTAAAACTCCTGTGGAAAGTAGCCAGCAGCGGTGACGCTACCTAATAAAGTCAGGCCCCGCTGGGAGGGCCGGACAGCCCATCCATAACCCCACTCCCTCCTGCACGGCCCCGACTGATAAGGCTGACTCAGCCAGCCGAGGTCTTGCTCAGCGCCGCTGTCATGGGCCTCCGGCTCAAAGCTGAGGGAGTCGTGGCGTGATCGCCCCACCCTGCCATGTGAAAATCGCTCCTCCGTGCTAGCTCAAGCTCTCTTCCTCCTCCTCTGCTGATACGATGTTTGGCTGTGCGTTTCGGTGATGCATCACAGATGTGGATGTCGTAAGCCAGCAGAAGACCGAATTCCCACCAGCTTTGAAGAAATAGTAAATTTTGAGTGTCCACCATGAGGGTTGTTGGGACCCCACTTCTCACTGGGTGTTTTCGGTGCCTTGAAGCGGCTGGGGCGGTGGCTGAACTGGAGCATGGCTGCCTTGCACCCGCCTGCCTTGTGTTTGTGCAGGTGGAAATGCCCCGACGAAGAAATGATGGGAGCTGGCTCCTTGCCACGGCCTCGCTGCAAAGCTGCAGAAGTCCTTAGTTTAGTTCTAATCACATCAGACCAGCTGTACGTTAGCACAGGGTGGATCCCAGTAGATGCTGGTGAGAAAGGACTTTGGGGACAGAGGAAGTTGGGGCTGGGTGTGATGCTGAGCTCCGTTCTGCCAGCATCAGAGGGAACCAGCCCCGGCTATTTAAAGTACATCCATCAGCACCGGGGAGCTCGGCAGAGTCCTGCTGTCTGCAGGACACGTGTGGGGCAGTTTGACCTTCCTACTCCTCCATGGCCTGGCGTTTTTATAGCTGCAGATGTGCTCACTAACCACAGAAGTGTTCAGCTCTTCTTTGAATCCTACTCTTTCCTAAATAAAAGCAACCTAGTGATAAGACTGAAAGATGAAAAGCCATTCCATCTAACATCTGGGGACAGACTGAGGAAGGTCTCGTGCATTTGTATGTGAACATAAGATATTTATGAGGGCTGAAGGTGAATAGAGTCTTTCATTCCTCGATGAAGTATTTCACTTACAGAAAGGCACACAAAGAGAGAAAGGGGGGAATACATAGTCCCATTTATTAATGCAAGCACATGAAAAATCACGTACAATGTAAGATTATATTATGAGAGAGACAATTTATAGTTAAAGGTCAAAAGAAATGGAAGACTAACCCGCAGAGCAGCTCTTGGCCTTTCGTGTCTCATTCTTTTGCTATGTCATTATTTAAAGACAGAACTCTGGGCATCCTGCACAACAGGCAGCCTTCCGCCATCTGATGTGCCGTATTTCTGGTTTGAGCTCCCATTCCCATGGCAACAAAACTCAACAACATTGTTGGTATTTTCCATACGATCATGCAATTTCCCCTCTGCCCGGGGACGGAGGGCCCTGTGACCGCCAAGGGGATCCAAGCACGTGGGCAGGCAAATGCTTCTGGAAGTGTTGGAGCAAACAGAGCAACAAATTAAAGGCTCAGCTTGAGAGAAATCCAACATAATGGTGATAACGTCCAGACACCAAGCTGAGGCAGAAAGTCAGAGCCTGTGCGGGTTCTCTTGTTGATACTGCAGCCCAAAGTCGCGGCAGATGCTAAGGCAGCTGAGAACTGCCAAACATCAGTGCAGCTCAGAGGGGGAAGAGCACTGAAATCAATGGAGTTAAAGGGTGTAAACCAGGAACGAGTGATGGTGATCAGCCCTATCGTTACAGCTCTGTTTCCAGTCAGTTCATTAACAGCATCAGAAGTTCTCCGAACACCTACCTTGGGATAGTTACATGGTTCAAGCTGCTCCCTCCACCACGGGAATCTTTGCGGATGGGTTATTACATGACACGTCCCCAGCACAGGACTGTGACCCACAGGATGAAGCTGCCCTCAAAGTGGTTGTAGTAAAACTCTGATTTACACCCAGAGATCTGCAAATGCCGCTTTTGCTCTTTAAATACAGGCAGATTTTTTTAAAAACCAGAAGCACAAGGGGGAAAAGTCTGATTTCGAACCTCGGTTACAACCCACCAACACTGTGAGATCACACTCAGCATGCCAAAAAGTGGAATTGTCAAAGGAAGGTCATTTACTTCATGGCTCTGCCCCAGAAAAGGACTGGCATGCACCATGCACAGCCGCACGGGCTAGGGCCTGTCCCGCAGCAGGCACAGCAGAAGGGTTCCTTCATTCATCTCACGTAAAGCTCTCCTGCTCGTGCTCCAGCATGCTGCTGTGCAGCCCAGCGGGACTTGCCTGGAGCTGGTGATTTATTTGCCCCCCACCTATTCTCACCAGAAGTGACTGGTTGTTCCTCACTTTGCAGCTATGCAGTCTCTGTGCTTGGTACGTGTCCCCACAGAGCTGGATCGATCTTATTTCAGATGTTTCTAATGAGTTTGCGGCCTCTTTTAGCTTTGTGTCTTCTCCAGCTCTGATAACGGACTGCCCGCCCTTGGCAGAAGCCAGGACAGTGCCTATTGCATTGCTTTTTGGTAAGGGCACTCAAGGCTGGAGGATTTTTCTGTTCCCCCCCTTACACTGGAGGAAGGCTGTTTCCTGGGTGACCTACATGACGCCAACACCTACAGCCAGATAAATCCCCCTCCCGAGCGCCCGTGCTTCTAAGGAGTTAGTCCAGAAAGTCTGCCCCGAAGCAGCTGTGGTTGTACAGTACCAAGCCATAAGTCGGTCCAGCGAGAAGGCAGCGAGTGGCCAGAATTAAGCTGCTGGTCTAACACTTCCCTCCATCTGAAGGGATTTTTTATTTTCCTGGGGGTTTCATACTGGATGAGTCACTTTTCCTTTTAACCTCTCTATTCCGAGTGCATGGACGTACATCTGTCATCCTGGCCACAGCTGGGGTAGTGCAGAGGTCAAAGGGAGAAATAGCAGAGAGGTTTTATGAACACCCTCCCCCACAAAAAAATCCCCTCTTTGTAGCTAGGAAATGAAAAATCACACAAAATCCATCAAATTGCTCGCTTGCATAATTAAGACATTATTGTAAAAAAAAACCCTATGTTGACTTTCTTTTCCTTTTTTTCACCTCCTGTCTAAAAGCCTGTGGAATAGGATTCCCTGTTTTCCATGGTCTCCTGACTCCGTGCCAAACAGCAGAGAGCAGCTGAGGCCATATTTTGTCAAATAACCCAAAAGCCAACATACTTGGCAATAAATACGCACAAGATGTTATGGTTATTTTGATACAATGAGTGGATTTCATTCTGGGCCAGTCTGTTTTCATTGGTCTTAAAGTATTCATGGCAATGCTCTGACAGGGCAATTAGTTTCATTCACAATCAAATTAGCAATTTGGCCCTCGCTAACACCATTATTACGCTAAATTATCAGGAGAGTTTGCAGTCCCTGCTCACATCTGCTGTCCACCTCGGAGACCAGAGATATGGACCCAGAGCTCCTAATTCTGCGTGGTGGTGAGGCTGGAGGGGAAGCCGCATGCATTTCTGCCTCTGCAAATCCTCCTGACTTGATTAAAGAGAAGTTTGGAAAATGAGGCAGGGAGCAGCCCCGAGGAGAGCCGCTGGGAATTACCAGAGTGTGAAGTTGAGGCAGGGGGGCCCTCACCCTGCTCCTGCCGAAGATGAGGATGAGGAGGAAGCCCTGTGTCCCACAGGGACAGGGAGGAGGAGGAGGAGGCAGGGCGAAGGGCTGGGATCTGGCCCAGCTCCTGCGCCGCCACCCTGCACTTGGCACAACACGGAAGAGCCCGGCTACGCGGAGCTGTTTGTAGAAGGGGATGTTTGCAGCGGAGCCGGTAACCAAACGCCGCTTGGACAACAGATGCTAACCCTGGCGGGGAGCGGCGAAGAGGGAGGGCTTTTCCCCGCTCTCCCATGGCAAGCGGCTGGGCCTGGCTGCACCTCTGCCTTCCCCAGCCTGTCCCGTCCCCGTCGCTGCACCCAGCGGGCGCCTTTTAGACACCCGCTTGTTTTCCAGGCAAACGGACATCGTCGCTGGTCGTGGTGCCTGGCCAGGCCTGTCCTCTCTGCCACATCCGAGTGGACACACTCGAGAATCCAGACTCCTGAGCTGTCTTTGCCACTAAAAATCCACATTTAAGAACCACCGCTGATTACCCTGAATAAATAATTAGCAACGAGTCAATCAACACGTGGGACCAGATGCTTAGCTGAGACAAATTGGCAAAGCTTCATTTGCAGAGGCGCTCTCCAGACTTTAAAGCAAACAGGGAGTCTGAGCGAGCTGCTTACAGTAGTTGTGCGAGTGCCGAGTCGGGACGGCACTTCCAGGCACAGGGAAGGGCAGCAGAGGAGCTGCTCCCCGCGCTGCTCCCCACGCTGCTCCCCGGGGTTCGGGCCGCCGTGGCCGGCACTGCTGGCTCCAGCCTCTTGGAGTTGTTCTCCCAAGCCAGGACTCACAGCTGCAACCACCGTGAAGGTGGTGACAGGAATTTGGGGGTTCTGGCTAAAACGCCTCCATGTATTTCACGCCGGGGCACGGTGACGCGAACAGCTGGAAGGGAAGGAGAGGGCAGCAGCTGAAAATAAACCGTGTTCAGCCAGGATGAGCACAACCCAATAACGATGAAGTGATGTAAACCCAAAGCGTATCTTCAGCAATTAATTAACGTGATTCCATATAAACAACCCCAGTGGTAACCCTAGCTTGCCTTCTGCTGTAAAAGCAGACGCTGGCTCACAAAACGCTGCAGTCCGAGATTTGTAACGGCTGTTTTGGCTACTGTCACATAGAAAAAGGGCAAAAAATTGTAGGCTGGGCTCAACGAATAGATGAAAAGCAAATCCTTATGAACCTCAGAGCCTATTTTAAAAATAGACTAAAATACAATTTATTTTAAAACTTCTCTGAAGCACAGTGTCTTTGGGAGTTTCTGAATGAGCTAATAATCCAGGATATCCTGGGGCAGGGCAGACTCCAAAAGGAAGAGGCTATTTCAGAGGGGTTTTATGCCCAGAGCAATAGCAAGAGTCTAAAATGCTGCTCCCTCTCTGTGGATCTCCAAGTCTTTCCCAGCAGAAGCCAGAGACATTTCCCTGGTTTGCAGCAGGACTGGAGGAGCGTGGGGCTCGTGCGGCTCCCGCAGCAGCAGAGCCAGGACCGGAGCAGATGCTCTCGGGTCCCTGCGATACCCCGATTGCCAACCCAGGCCACACAGATGCCCAACAGTCAGCTCAGGGCTGTCCCCCTCTGTCATTTTAATAATTCAAGGAGAGTGGATTACTTTTGTTGTTCTGAAATGGGAATGTCTGAAGGGAGGTTGGTTTTCCTTACGTGTGGAACTGGCTGATGCTCAGCACAGGAGACGCTGACATTCCTTAGGTGTCCCTCATCCAAAGATTTGACTTCTGGTTACTAAGAAGCTGATTTATAAATTAGCTGGTTTATAAACTGATTGCAGAGAGAGTGTCCTGAAAAATCTCACGTTCATGAGAGATTATCTGTGGCACTAATTGCAAATGTATGTTGGGTTTCAGCAGCTTTATATTCCCCTTCACTAAGCACTGTGATAAGGAAGAGCTGATACATCCAAGCAGAAGAGCCATTCACTTTAATGAAACATTTATTTGAATTCATTAGAAACCCGGATTCTGTAGAGCATTACCGCTGCCCTGAATTCAATTACAGCAGCATAGTCAGTAGTCAAATTAATCAAGATCAGCTGAGTTCAACTCAAGATACACAAGATACACTAGGAGGTGTGGGAACATATTTTCTTAACAGGATCAAATTATTTTTCTGGTCATGCTGTTATTAATACTAGCATTACACCAATGGTGTAGATCGGCATACGTGCACTCGTGAGCACCTGGTCCTAGAGCATAAAAGCAAAAAGCCTAAAGCTAAAAAAAAAAAACCTTACATTTTTTTCCTTGGCAATCACAGCAAGTGGAATATATGATTTCTTCCACATTTAGAAAACAACAGGTTTCCTCAGGATTATCCTGAAGTGAACCCAATTTAGGGCCCCAACCCAGCCACAGCAAGTTGAAAGACGTCTTTCCACTAACTTCGGTGGGAACCAAAGATTTGCGAAGGAAACGTTGGCACATCTTTAACAACACAGGAATTTTGTACTGAGTCCTTTAGGGAGTAAATCCTTCATTAAATACGGAAGAAATATAGGACTGTGTGTTAGTTATCGCCCGTGAAGGGAAGCAGGTGCTCCTGACGTGACCTCCAGACACCAAAGGAAATGAAGACCCAGCGCAGCCCATGAGCTCTGGCAAGCAGACTTCACGCGGAAAACATCCATCTCGGCGTGCTTGATTCTCCACGTGCTTTCGAAATACCCAACTGGGAGAGCAGCGAGTGCCAGGGGAGAGGAGCCGTGGGCCCCTCTGCGCGTGACACCCCCAGGCTGGCTTCTGCTGCCCGCTGCTCCCACGCCGCTGCTCCTCCAGGAGCGGTGCCAGCTCCCCGAGCGACCGAGGTGCACCTCCAACCAGCCAGAGGGGAGCAGAAAGGATGGGTTTGTATGAATTCATGGGATTGCAATTTGAAAGACACAGACTGTGCTTTTGTTCCCAAAGGCCTCTGTAAGGTCACTTCATTTCTGCACGTTTCAGCTTTGCAACCTGAAAAAAAATTCTTCCTTCTCTCCATCTCACAGCAAGAGCTCCAGCCTCCATCCATTAGCTCTGGCAATACCAGGAAGGGGGACATATCAGCTCCTACCCCGTGCCGGGTCGTGCTGGCTGGTTTTACCCCCACGTGCAGTTGCAGGAGGGCAGGAGGATGGAGTGGGGCCGAGGCCAGCTCAAAGGGACAGACCAGGGGGGTCAGGGGAGCCGCCAGCCAGGAGCCACAGAGCTGCCCTGGTGCCAAAGCACTCCCTACAGCTCCGCCGTCGGACCCGCAGATGGACGATGCTATAGAAACAGGAACTATTGCCGCAGAAACCTCTCCTTACATTAAAAGGCCAAAACCACAATATCCTGCTCACATCCACCATAGGATTTTATTCACTAGCATCATGTTTTACGACACAGGTGTGTTTTGCTTCTGGAAGAGACAGAGCGCCGTTCTCAACAAAGCACACGTGTTTGCACTGACTTAAAAATATTAAATGCGTTTACTGGTCCAGCCGTGCTGCAGGATGGAGTACGGGGCACATCTGGCTGGAAAAGGCCCGTGGAAATGAGGACTAAACGTGTGCTGTGGCACAACGGTGACACGTTCGTAACAGAGATGGGTCTTGTGCCTGTATGGGCTACACCATGCTAGGAAGAGGCACCGTGTGTGCACAGGGTGGACACGGCATGACCGTACCCAGCATCGCCCAGCGGTTCCGATGAGGTGAGATGGGGCCAGGGGTCCGGCTGAGCCCAGGAGACGGGAGTGTGGGAGCAGGGCTGGCCTCCGCGATAGTGTCTGCTCAGCGGTGGTCTTATGGGGGAATTTACTTACAGGCAATGGAAAACAAATGGGGCGGTTTTATATGTCACATAATGCTGGGCTAGGAAAAGCAAAACAAAGGCTAGAACTTCATTATGTTTAGAAACATCCCTCTTTCATTAGAAACCAAATACATTTTGTCTTCAGTGACTATAAAGCAAATGCCTGGGAAATATCACAAGCAACCCATTCCTTCTTCTGGCCGGCTCCGAAAAGCCACATTGATGGGAAGGCTCACGTGGGTTGGATCAGAGCCAACACACAAAATGTTTAGGGGCCCCTTAGTGCATTCAGCAAAAGTAAATCCCATTTAGGCTCCAGCCTCACTCAGAAACTTCCCTCTCAGGTACCTCCAATGGACCAGAAAGGCCTTTTCCACACCCAGAAATCATTTCTGAGCGTCTATGCATGACATATCACCTGGAACTCGCAGCTGTCTGCATCCGTCCACCTAAAGTCTCCTGTTGCTTTCAGCGAGTGGGTCAGCCCAGGAGGGACCATGCGTCCAACAAGGAAAACCCAGGTTTTATACAAAGCGCCGTGGAAGTGTCCCCATGCACGGCAGGGCACAGCAGCCATTCGTTCAAGACCCCAAGGCTGCGCTGACCCACAGCCCGTGAGGAGTTGACCCTATATATTTTATAGATCTCTAGGAGAACTTTTTTTTTTAAGAGTGCTAAGGATCTATAACTAGGAGCTGCAAAATTTCCACGCTGGAAGGATTTAGGAAGTCATCAGGCTGAGGGTTCGAGGCACACAGCTTCGCACTTTTGTTCTCCCGTGGCGACGGGTGCCAGCAGCCGAAGGTTAAGGCACCTGCGTTTCCTACTGACACGCAGGCCAGGAACACGGAGGAAGTGCCTGGGAAGGGCGATGGAAGAAACCAGATTTCTTTATAAATTAACAAGCCTCAAATGAATGTTCAAAGGAAATTACTTTAGTTTCTTGCACAGAAAGCTTTAGGTGAATGTGATTTGATTGCCTACGAGAGGAAAAAACAGGAGACAGAAAAAAAACCCTCCTGAGAACGCTTTATAGCGGAGTTACACAGCCCTGGGGGTGCGAGCTGGGAGAAGCAGAGATCTCCAGCTACAGAGAAACCGTGTCCAAAGCAGCGAGATGCTGGGATGCGGGAGATGGGGGAGACGCGAAGGGCTGGATCCGCTCCAGCCGCGGAGGAGGCTCTGCTGAGCAGCTGCAGGACCGGAGCCTCTGCAGCCCGAAAGGTCTCGGCCATCAAAAAGCTACCGGGGACTGCTGTGCCCCCAGCCAGCTCCAGCCTGGACAGCCTCCTTGCCCCTCTCGCAAACCAACGCCCCTACAAAATGAAGATATTTCTTTACCGCTTACAACAACCATTCCGGCTTTAAGCCCTCTTTTTCTGCATCACAACTAAGTTAAGAGTTTTCTCAGTGTAAGAACATGAAAATAGATGAGGCGAACTGTTAGCTGGCATAAAGCGGCAGAGGTGAATGCACTTGGACACAGCTACGCAGACTGACACCAGCCAGACATCCAGCCTCTGCTTAGCCGCCCACGAGGAGGATTATATAAAAAAGGCTTTTAAGAACACGAACAATAAATTTGCCGCCTGGGTATCATTTGTGGATTTTGGTATTTGTTTAGGTCATCACATATTTTGTCTCAAATGAAGCAGCTGTAAAGTAGCATAATATTCTGTCTGACATAAAATAATTCCATAAATGGAGATTAATTAACAGGAGTTCAGTTCAAACCAGAATCAGGCTTTGTGGTTTGTTTGGGCTTCTGCATCCTGCCTGCTCCACCGCTTGGGTGCGATTCAGCAGCGGAAAGTCTTTCCCCATCGTCCCGCCTCGAGCTGATGCTCAGACCTAATGGGCTGTGCAATTTTGTCTCTTTTTAGCTTTTTACAGTGGGCAACCCAATCTGATGAGCTAACAGGAACCTTACATCATTACAGCAGAGAAAGCTCTGTCCGGGACTAAAAATACCATGTTTGGTTGTCCAAAAGGAAAGAAAAAGTGTGCTTCCCTAAGCATGTTGTAACTATTTGGTTGGACACCGGCCGTAACGGCCTCTTACTCATTAATTCTATCTTCATAGTCACAGAAATAGAGAAAAGACCTCATAAGCTGCCTCACTCACTCAGTGAAGAATATTTTCCTGACAGCACCGTCCAAACTTTTTTTGCCAAGTTCAGCAAAGGGACTTCCACTGTCTCCTTCGTCAAATCCCTTCCAGGATCAGAAACTCGTAGGGATTTTTTCCCCTGGTATCTATTGTTGTCGGCTGGATTTCGTCCCTGCCTGACAGCACGGAAACAGCGTGTGCAGCACGGGGGTCTGCAGGAACAGTCGGAGGGAGGCTGCGTGCTGGATGGGGACATGCTGCCAAAAAATCATTCCCAAATGAGTCATCAGCAGTTGATGCTCAGTGACTGCGAGGGGCAGAGAAACCTCTCTGCTGTTGAACTCCGCTACGTGCCTGCTCCATCCCAGCTTTCGTTTAGGAACCATCAAGATGCTCGAGGTTTTTAAGAGCACTACACATCTCTCCTTCTTCATCTCGTCAGCCCCCATCTGACTCGAGAAGGGGATCTAACTACAGAGCTGGCCCTGTGTTGAGCTGGAGCTCAGGTCCGATGACCTCTGGAGGTCCAGTCCAGCCTCACGTGCCCTGCGATTCTTCAAGGTGTTTCGTTAGCACATGTTGGCCAGCATACGCTAACGAGTGCGTTTCTGAAAGGCGAGTGTGGGTAAAGCTTGTAGCACATACAAATCCACATCCTGGGCTCCCACAGCTACATCTGCACTACATTCCCGGACTGAGTTAGCCAACACAAAATAACCGTGTAACTGTAAAATCCTTCTCTAATCAAGCCTTCGCGATGAGCATCCATTGGGGACGAGCAGAGCAGGGCCAGGAACAGCTGTTCCCGGGCAGGGTGCATCGCCCAGCACCCGTCCCGCAGTGCACCCCATTCCTCGCTCCACTGCTTCGCCAACTTTGGGCCACCAGCCACTGGAGACATCCCAAAGCAATCTGCGAAACTCCTGCCAAAGCCCACCCAAACCCATACACACATTTCTGCATATGACTGAAACAGAGGGAAAACCACACAACCCCCAAAGTACCCTCTTTACTTGGCTGTAGATTAAAACCATTGCGCCAACGCTACACAAGAAATCCAATGAATTTTTATTTCCCCCAGAAGGTTACATTGACCTCTGGTGAAGAGGATTTGAGAAATACTCACTTGACACATACCTGACAGGCATGAAGAGGTTGGCCGTGCTGTCCCGGAGGGATGCTCCCTGTGGCTGCGGCGTGGCCGGGCAGTGCCTCCCGTGGGAGCCGGGTGGAGGGGCCACATGCGGGAGCCCCCGGAAGGTGGGCGAGGGGCTGGAGCCGTGCTGGCTTTCATGTCCTTCACAAAGTATGATCTACAGTATGGTCTATTCTTCTGTCCAGAACTATTTTTTCAGTCTCTTTTAGAAGAACAATAGCACACCTATTTAAGAAAATCTACAAAAGCACAACTTGGAAAAATACCTGGGGATCCATAAACTAAAAAGCTTCCTTGAACACATGTTTAAACTATTCATGCTTCTCCCGAGACATTCTGAACAGGCACGATCGACTCCGCATCCATGAAAACAGAAAAGTAAATATTGACCTGCGCCAAGTATTTGTGTTCTCTCTCCCCCGGCAGTGACACTGATTGCTGTAAAAGTAGTGCTGAAATTAAGGTATTGAAGAAAGCAGTGAACAGTTCTTGGGGTGAACTAAAGAAAAACAATGCAACCTGGGCCTGATGAGTTTTCCCTGAAAAGAGGCGAGCAGAGGCAATGCCACGGTGCTGTGCGGCCGCGCGGCAGGGGCAGCCGGCCCGAGAGCAGCCGCTGGCCACACTCAGCAGAACCATCACTAGATCAACGTTACTGCTGCTGAGCAAATACAACAAGCTTTAGAGCACCTTTAAGGTTTAAAGCCAACCAAAAAACCATATTAAATCTTCAAAGAGGCACAGAGGAATTAAAAAGGCTGATCAAATCATCCTTCCTGCTCATTTTATGAGTGCCCAGAATTGTTTGGATTTGTTTGATCTTGTGACACCTCACCTTGCATTCCTAAAGATCCATAAAAATACCGCGTTCTTTGGCAGCCAGGTGTTATTTTGTATGATATCTTGAAAAGATGCAATCGTTTCCTTTTGGTGGAATACCACTAGCTTCTCCTGCTCACTGTTGGTGTATCCAGACGGGACCTCAGGGCAAACAACGGGACAGAAGAGGACCCTCAGTCCCGCATGGGTTTTTCAGACACATCCATCTTTTGCTTAAACCACAGGAGAGTGAATGAGAAGATCGGGTACGATTTCTAGCACAAGCTGCCTGTTTGTCTTGGAACTGGTTATTTAACTGTTTGATGCCACTGTCTCACTCATTTGTTAGAAACATTATTTGTCCTGTCTGCAAGGACAAATTTGGAGATAATGTTTGCAAAAGGCCCTTAAATGCCTTGGTTAGAGAAGCAGATGGGAGTTATTTTCTTAATAATAAAGTTCAGATATAGATTAATTACCATAATGCGATACCGTGCTTGAAGCAGACAAATACTTCCAATGTTGGTAACATTTGCTTTCCATGCTCCTTGAATTTTAAGTGGGGTTTGTTATTTTTTCAGAAGGTAGTCAGGTCATGCCCTTTCCTAAGAAAGCCAGAAAAAGGCTGAAGAACATAAGGGGCTGCATGTGTTAAAAAAGAAATAGTGAGATCCGACTCTATTAGGCGGAATCGCTGGTTATCCTAATGCCTACTAAACACTCAGGATAACGGCCAAGCTGCTCATTGAAACGACATTCCCACCATCACTGGTGGGAGCTTTTCTACTGACGTCACTGAATATGGATCAACGTTTTCAATGCTGTTGGACACGTTTTTGTACAATATCACCTCACAGCCTTGCAGGTTCTTGAATATCATTTCTTTTCTTCAAACTCTGAGGGCAAACTCTACTCCGGATCATGCAACGCAGCTCTCTCAACCTAAATGAGTTGCCCAGATGCAGCCGAAGGCAGAACTTTGGCCTGGCCGAAGCAGTTTCTGAGTAATGCATTTCTTTCTCTCCATTTCCTCGTGCTCCAGTAGATGTCAGACCTATTTCTTGGAGTAATGACAAATCCTTCAAAATACTTTAAACGTTTGTTTCGGGCTTAGCTTTTCCACGTCCCAATAACTGCATGCTTGGAATGAAGGGGACAAGAAAATTAAATTACCATTTGTGCAGAATTAGTTTCTTCAAGGAATATGCTCCAGAAGGTAACCCAGCGCAATGCTCTGAAGAGATCAGAGGAGCATCTTCAGTGGCAGGAGCCTGCAGCTTATTAGCCACATAATTATGCATCAAGAACCTAATGATACCAGAGGAAAGGGATGGACAAGGATGTGCTTGAACTTCTCTGAGCAGGGATGTCAATGAGCATTGTCCTCTGACTGCAGCCATCACGTTCTTGGTCTCAGCCTAGACCATGCCCTTCTTAACCGCCATTCCAGTCCCCAGTAAGAATGCCCTACGACGAGACCTGTTAAAACTAATCTTGTTTGACTGAAACCTATTGATGCAACCAGCCGAGCAGATACAGGAAGGGTGCTGAGGAACCAGAGGGGATAACTTCATCGCCCACACAGCTCCAGCTGAAAAGGATGGGCATCTACACCCTAAAACGACAAACACGGGGGAAATCCAGACAGCTCAGACCTGAGGGAGCAGGTACGGAGCTGTAGGCGGGTGGCTGGAGGGCCTGACAGATGAAAGGAGCAGTGATGGATGGTGTTGTAGCAACAGTCACTGCAAAAGCAGAGAAGGAAACAAAAGAAACAGGATACGGCTGTTTAAGGAGGTTGGTGTGTTACATTCCTGCCAGCATTTATGAATACCTGCTTATGTGCTAGAATACAAATATTGGCAATCGCTTTTCTTTTTTGCCCACTCGGTAAAGTTACTGCCTGTGTTCAGGGTTTCGGAATTTGTGCTGTTACATTAGTGTAATCTGGGTGCACAAATACGCATTTGGGGAATATTAAGGGAGAAATAAGATAAGAGACTTAGTAATTCAAAAGACCAATCTTGAATTTTTATGGCAATCTTGAAAATAATATTTGCATGTTATTTGACTGCTTTTGGTCTCACTTGGTGCCCAGGAGATTGACTCCCAGAAGTGGCAGGATTTGGGCACCAAAGTGGCTTAATTCTGGCCTGCAGGTGCTGGTAGTGAGAGGAAGGCTTAGTCCATTTTTCTCTTTACAATAACCAAAAAATCAGGCCTGAGCTAAAGCCCATGACGTCAGTAGGGAGTTTCTTCATTTAGTGTTACTGTTGCTGAGTTTCTTCATTTAATGATGAGCTATGATGAATGCTTATTCTTCTGTCTAGGTGGAGCACCTCATAGCGTTTCACCTCAAAGTTCAAGCAAAATATTTTTCAAAAGAGTTTGGGCACTCCTCCTCCAGCAATCCGAGGAACTCAGGAAATTGGGAGAGTTTGAATTGTTAAACACGCCTCTCACATCCAGGATAAACACCGCCAAATGTGCTCTGCATTTTCCATTTAATTCCAGGGGATGTCTCCTTCAGTTCCCCCAGGCAATAAGAATGTTGTGACTGTGTATTCGTGGTTTTCACCTGTGGTGTGAAGATGCTTGTGCCTCCATCGATAACTTCTGCGAAAGTCCCATAAGCAATGAAGAACAGCGTGAGTGGAGGGAGGAAGCATCTACGCTAAGTCCTGAGCTGAACTGTGCGCCTTACGTCCTGTTCTCGCGCCCCAAGCAATTCTATCGGCGTCGCTTTGCCCTTGCCATGCAGTTTACGCGTTGCAGAGTGCAGCCTTTTACACCGGATGAGGACTGCTCACCCCGGATTCTCCCTGGGGCAGGGTATCGGATACCCTCGGCACAGCGTGAATGCCTTAGCATGGGGTGAGATGAATCCCAATTCAGCTAAATGAATCCTGGCAGGGGTAAGATATCACAAGGCTTATCCCCCCCATTTTTTAGCATACTGTTTGTCCCTCTGTCCCTGTCAGTGTAAGGCCGTGGGACGTTCTGCAATGAATGGGGACGCTTTGGTGAAACCCACCTACAGAAACCTTTGTGATTATTGAGGCTTAATACCGGCATCTGTGGAACTCAGCCTTCCAAAACCAGTTAGTTTGCTGTACTTATCTCCAAACGATAAAAGGCAAACTTTCCTTGACTAGCATAAATTGGGAACATTCAGCTTAATTTTCTCCAGTTGTCTGCATTCTGGAGCTGTACAACACCCAAAAAAGGAAGCATTGCTATCAACGGAGTCAAGAGTTAGGGTGATAAATGCTGAAACCCCAAAGAAAGGCTGGGGACCTCCTCTGCTGAATAGGTACAACTGCTTGGTTTCTACTGTATGAAATAATGATACTAAAAATGTACCAAATTTGTTTGCAGAATATACCAACAGCTGACATCTGTCATGATTTCACAAGAAAAAAATACAAACGCTCAGTGTTTAGCTGCTTGGTGAAGTGACTCATGTTATACCAGAGGTTTTGACTTTGTTCTTCCAGGCACCGTTTCTGACGGGAAATCAATCAGGTTAATCCCATAAAGGGAACAATTAGCCCTACAGAAAAAGCAGATCACTTGTAATCTCATCTTCTGCTTACAATATTATGCCAATATTTCTTCTTATTTTCCCAACTGCTGCTCATCGGTCACATTGCCGTGCCTGCGAAGAGGTTACAGCTCATGTAGAGGAAGAGCCGGGGCTAATCCTGCCCTCGCTGTCAGCGCCAGGGCAGCAGCTGAAGCTGTTGGGAGGAGGTCATGCACACCCAAAGCAAACAGACCAGCTCCTTGCATCTGGCCAATATATTCCAGGCTTGCAGCCTCACGGGTGAGATGAAAAGGAACCGAGCATCTCCTCTGGTGCGGCAGCTGGCGGTGGCAGGGAGGTGGGACGGCCCCAGCAGCGGCAGGGTCCCCACCTGCCCGCTTCGTGCTGTCCGGGCTCGTCATCGGGTTAGTCTCAGTCTTAGAGGCCAGGAGTAAGATTAGACCCAAGCTAACAGGCACTTGCTCATCTGTTTGCTCTGCCACCCGAGATGGAAAAGGGGACTGAGAATGGGGTGAACACGGAGCCAATTCATTTTTCAGCAAAATTGATAGGAAGCGGGGAATATAAAAAGACTGTGTTTTGTTTGTAAACAGTACGATGGAACATTTTGTGAGCTTTCCATGAACCCTGATGAGCTGCCTTGGCCTTTTCCACAGCCTTCCTTGAAGTTGCCCATTACCAAGAACAGGCTGCTGCTGTGCTCCGGCATGAGCCGACCACGCTGTGCCATTGCTTCCCAGTGTTCCCCCTTGGGAAATCCATCCGCCGGCTCTTATCTTGTGTTTAGTCTGCAACGTTGGTGATGTGGGGATTTATCCTTGCCGTTCAGTGGGTTGCAAAACCCCAGCTGTATGAGCTTCTGGTAAATGGCTGGTCTGATGAGCAAGGGTTAGAATCATGTGTAAAAATTGTCTCGTTAACATTTGCCAGAACATAAGAATAAACTGCATTTGGGGTCAGGTCCTGCTGCTTTTTACCCTCTGAATACATTTTACAAAGCCAAAGGATTTACCTTGGACCTTACTGTGAGTCTGCGTCTGCTGCAGGGTGTTTGAGAGAATCAGAGATAGGACTGACCTTGCACAGTACAGCTTCTTGCGCACAGCTCTCTCCGTAGCAATCCTACAAAGCTGGAAAGCCTCGGGAGGCAGCAGTCTGCTCCACCTGAAGGCGACTACGGAACAAGAAATTCTACTGGGCCGACGAGATTTCTTTCATTATCCACATGATTTCTATCACAGCTGGATTTTTCTCTGTGGGATGCTTAGATCCACAGGATAAACTTTTTAGAAATGATTCAGACAAACAAATGAATTCAATAGAATTCAGAATGGCAGCTCCCAACACTTGGGCATCGGCCAAGGAACTTTCAAAAGCCAAAATAATAGCTCAGATCTGAGAGATCCTGCAAAGCTTATAAATTAAGTAATCCTTTGGAAACCTGCAGTCAAATCTGCCGTAGGGTTGAGATTTGCCTGGACTGAATCCTAACAATGAGTTTCAAAATTAACTGTTTTCACAGGATGTGGGTTTTTTGGATATTTTGGATTTTTTTAACTATTAAGTAAAGAAATTAATGGAAACCCTTAAGAATCTGTTGTACGTGAATCCCATCGGGTTAGGAAGGCACCAGAAAGGACTCATTTAGGCAATGGAAATGGAAATTAAGATGAAACTGTCAAGGACTACTGATTAATGTAAGAAAGAAAAAGAGGTTATACTCTGAGAAATGCTGACTACTGGGAGGGCAAATCGCACAAATGCCATGAAACATTGCCTGGAGTCTTTACTCCCACAAGAATTTTGAATTCGTGTGATCAGCATCACTTCCAGGGTCTGTTTCCAACCACAAATACTAAGAGAAACAACCAGCCTTAGGACATACGACTGAACATCCACAACAAATGAGTTTCAAACACAAACCACGAACCACGGAATCGGACACCCAACCCAGCAGGTAACATCTAGTTTGGTGCTTAAAGCTACTTTTAAATGTCAAAGGTCTGTATTAAACTGTTCACAGATGGTCTAAAGGGGTGTTATTGATTGTTCCACTCTG
This sequence comes from Balaeniceps rex, assembly GCA_013401315.1. Taxonomy (NCBI): domain Eukaryota; kingdom Metazoa; phylum Chordata; class Aves; order Pelecaniformes; family Balaenicipitidae; genus Balaeniceps; species Balaeniceps rex. The sequence goes on from VYZW01041577.1 coordinate 44,939, forward strand.
CAGCCAAGGAACTACCTTAGATTCCCACCTTCATTTAAAAATTAAATACGGATGCTTTTATAGATTAAGAAGTGCATCCTGAGAAACATATATGTACATTAGTTTAAAATATTTCCAACAGCAGCTACACTGAAAGAGAAAGATCTCGTGACTTGGGTAACCACCGTGAGTTGAAACAGAGGGGCTATAAAAATATTTTCCTTGCCTTAATGATAGACATATTTAAATTCTCAGGTGATAAAATTAACTGGAGTTTAGAATTTTACGTTTGCTACGTTAGACGTCAATGCAATAAAAACCCTTTCAGAGAGGTCATCCATCTGGAACCTCTGGGTAAATAAGCTGCAAGAAGTATTTCTGAACTTGATGAATGTTACTTCAAAATGAACTTTTCATCATATAGGAGTTTGCTACTTCCATGAGCAATATGGGGAGTTGCACTTTCTAGCGTATAAAGGAAGGATGTCTTTGGGCTGGTTAGCCACGAGTCCCCTCTGCCACTTGGCTGCCTTGCTCCGGGCCCCCTCTTGCTTGTAGCTGCGCCGTGCCCAGCTCCGGCTCCGGGAGCCATCCAAGGATACAGGCGGCAGGAGAAGGACCAGGGGAGGGGAACGGGCATCGCGTGGACTCCACTGAGAACCAGCTATGGATAAAGGTCATCTCTGCGTTATGCAGGAATATGACGAGAAGCGTCTTTGTAATATAAATGTATTACAGACCTCTCTTCACCCAAAGGCATGTGGATGCAACAGAAGTTCAGTTCATACTTTTCTCAAGAGCTTTCTATATGAAGTAGGGACCTGCCAAACGAACCCGTATTAAAACTTCTTGCAGTTTAATCATTTGTACTAGTACCAAATAATCACTTTCCCACACTTCAGATGCCCTTTTAATCTATGTCTTCAGCCAAAAAATGTCTGACTTCATCTTCTTCAGATGCTGTTCCATCAAGTACCGGATTAGTGTTTCCAAATGCGCCCTTTCTAGACGGTAAATTAGGCATGACCGATGGATGAGTGAAAACTGTAATTCCCAGCACATTCCCACTTACAGGTCACATATCCTTGTTGAATAGTTAATAGTGCAGTGAAACATATTCCGGCTAGAAATGGAGAGGTAGCCAGCGTAACTGCCGGATAATAGAGGTGCCAGCAGTCATGCTGGGGTCTCCACGAACATTTGGGTGGTTCTACAAGAAGACGCTGCTGGTTTAGGGGAGTCATAAGTGCCATGTGAATGTCATGAAGCCACTTCAAAACCCAAGCTGTGCCTGCCAGGAATAAAGCAGAAAGTGCCTGATGATATGCTGAGCAACCTGTCAAGGTGAGGTGTACGCAACCGAGAGAGATGCCCCTGCTCTAGCAAGCAGAGTTGTAGGGGTAGAGGTTTTTAGGCTCTCACATAAAAAAGCCCATCCATCTATTGAGTGGCTGAATTCTACCTTAAACTCTGAAAAACAAAGAAGCTTTATCTTAGCGAGCCTTTTGCAGACCTCGCTGACAAATGTAGTCATTTACTGAACTTCCAAGGTTTATCAGGTATTTTTTTCACGGTCTAAAAATGAAACCTTTCATGAAGGGCCTGGGGGCAGTGCAAAGAGGACAGCGATTTGTCACTGACTGATAACCAAATTGTGTCTATCAAGCAACTTGTGAGTGACTAACTTCTATCCTAATAAGAAGGAAAACACTGAAGAAAATGTTCATAACAAGCCATACATCAACTTACCACCCTTAAACTTACGTGAAAATATCAGAGGATCTCATTTCTACTTCCACTAGACCCAGCCTGCTGCTGTAGAGGACTCATGGCTAACTTCAGCCTCCTGAAACTGCTCTAAGGAGAAACAGCCATAGTCCAGAAGAAGGCAATTTGTGGAGCAAGAAAATCTCCTGACCTGGAGAAGAACTATCAAGCCATAACGATGCTTGAAATCACTCTCATGTGGGCAGATGTTCAAAAACAGCATTGGGGGGTCATTATCGGGCCTCCCAGATAAGCACGGGACCTCTGCTAGACACTGGGAGGGTGGCAAATGGAAAGCCTGAATGCTCACTCCAAATGGGACACGGAGCTGGATATCCGTAGTTTACCCAGTCGGTCTGTGATAACAAAGGAAGGAAACCGAGAGTGTCACCAGCGGCAAAGGAGAGCCAGAATGGAATATTCAAAAAAAGAAACAAAGAGGTGATAAGACTTTGGGGTGGAAAAATACTGGAAACAAACACCGAGGAAAATATTGGGAGGGGGAGATAAAGCGAATGGAGTGATGAGATTGAACACGTTTGACCTCTCTTTTGAATAATGAGTGGTCTTTGTCAGAGCTTGCCATAGGGTTGCAGCTCTCGGCAGAAGGATGAGCATGTCGGAGGTGCTGTATTTTAGCTGGGCATTAAGCCTTGCTCCCACGCAGGGTTCATATCACCTTCTGTTGGTTCTGTTCGTTTCTGTTCCAGAAGTAGAACTCCAATTAGGTTTTGGACATTACTTAAAATATAATTTAAAAATTCTCAAGTTATCAAAGACAAAAAAACCATTTATGAGCCCACTTTGGTTGGTTGAAGTGAGAGTACAACTGGGTCCTCTGCAGGCTGCAAGGTTGCGTTGGCTTTGCTCAAAGAAAGCACCTGTGAAAAGGTGTGTGAGCAACTGAAGGAAAATGAGGCATCTCTGAAATGTGGAGTTCTTTATCTAACGCTCTTATTCCCCAAATCCTGGGGAAAAAACATCTATCGCTGATAGAGGGGTGCCAAATTCATTCCTGATGCAGTTCTGAAATCTGATGGCTGCTCTACACGTGGACACTTTCCATCAGGAGCAATTCAACTGCAGATACTTTTATTCGGAGTAAAACTGCCTCTGCTTCAGCTTCGTTTAACGTATTTTGGAATATAGTCTCATTTGGAATAAGCACACCCACGAGTTTATACCAATTTGGCTGATTCTAATTGTATTTTACTTGGGTTAAGTTTTCGACAAGCCGTTAGTTACATGAGGGGTAACCCAGGCTGAGCGTTCAAAAGGCCTTGAAGAGAAAAGGGCCTCAAAAGCTTTCCCATCAGCTTTTGAAATGAATACTTTAATAGTGGGGGTTTCTGTGTTTTGATCATCTATTTCCTACGCCAGCAAATTACTTTGAAAGCCCCGATGGTTTGCTGCGCAGTGCAGCCTGCCACTCACAGCCCGAACGCAATTTAGAAACCACCCGGTAATGAAGCCCCGACGGATGCCAGTGGAAAATGTTTGACTCCACAGAGCTGCAGTCTCCATTTTTTTTCTCTGCTCTTTGTTTTCATCGTTGCTATTTTCCAGCAAACTTACTTTCTTTTACAGAAAAGTTTTTCTTTTGCCCTTCTAAGAGGCCAGAGATGCCAGTGCCAACGCACCGCATTTGTGCCTGTCTTTAACTCAGTCTTTCGGAGAAGCGCTCCTCGTCACCGAACAGCGAGAGCAGGAGAGGTGGGACATAAACTCGTCCTTCAGCTCTCTGCAAGACAAATTGCGGTGTTTGGCTGGGTGGATTTTCTAACGCAAGCAAGGAAACCTCAGGCCAGCCCACTCCCAGACTTCTGCAGGCTCGGTGATATCATGCAGGAATGAGGAGGTATGATTCATCACCAGTTGCACAGACAAAAGTCGGCTTTTATAGCCGCTCTCGGTGGAGGCACGCGCTCACGTGGAACAAAGAGCATGGGCGCAAGCTCCGCTGGTACCGGCTGCGGCTGAGCTGCTCCTCTGTAGGCACCTTTCTAGCAAAGCAAACAAAGGTTATTGCGGTTTGGGTTCATATGCTCGCTGTATTCACGGTGCTAAATCACAAGGCTGCAGCATAGCTCGGGAGCGTGTTTAAAAATCTCAGGTCCCACCCCTGTCCCAGACCAAAGCTGCCCGGATAACACGGGCAAGGAGGTGAGACGGTCACACAAACCTTCCCGTGTCACGAGCAAACACATGCAAAAAGACTTGGCAGCAAATAGCACGTAAATCAAAATCACAGAAATCAGGCAACAAGAAGGTAACTTGGTGAAACTGGGCTTTTCAAACAATGAATCCTTTGTTAGGTCCTTTTCTGAAGTGGGATATTCTGGCCCAGCCCTTTCCAGGAAGAGAGGGAGCTTTCCCAAGCCCAGGCATTTTGAGTTTTGCTTTCGGGGGAGACGCAGAGCAGCTGTGCTGCCCACCCATCCCACCCCCGAGCTACCGCTGCCTGCCTACAAGCCATCAGGTTAAACACCCTCCGCAGCGCGGACATCTTCTGGGTGCTCTGATGGGCACCGATTCGGCCGTACCACCGGGAAGCAGGGATGCTCCACGGTGCCTGGTGCTGTCCCGGAGACCCCTGCAAAGACACGGTGATGCCGGGGTGCCTTGGCCAAGCACTTCCCAAACTGCTTTAAACCCAACAGGATTATTTTCTTGAAATTTTCTCTTTTCTCCTTCAACATACTGCTGGGGGTGAATAAAACAGTCGTGACCAGATGTTTATCCACCCGGTACATCATTTTCTTTCCACTCCAGAGGGTGTAAGGTGCAGGAAGCGGACGCATACGCTTTACTGCTGCGAGCGGTCGCTCTGAACCCCACTTGTAAAAATGTTTTTTGGGGAAAATCCGTGCTAAAGCTCCCCCCCCGACGACAGCGGGGACGGGTGGATCCCGCCTCCCCGCCACGCCCCGCGGGGCGTGGCGGGGAGGCGGGACCGATCCGTCCCGGAGTTTAGGAGACGCGCGAAGTGGGTCGGCGATCGCGAGTGGGAGCCGGAGCCGCAGCCGCCCGCGGGCAGGGAAGCTTCCCCCAGCCGCCGCTATGTCCCACTCGGTGGTCCTGCGTGGTCCTTCGCCGTGGGGTTTTCGCTTGGTGGGGGGGAAAGACTTCAGTGCCCCCTTGACCATCTCCAGGGTGAGCCGGAGCGGGGGAGCGGAGCGGGGACCGGTCGCAGGTGATGGGCGGTGGCGGGGATGGGGCCGCTCCAGTGGGGAGGGAGCCGGGGCCGGGGCCGCTGGTACCCGGAGCTGGCGGGCAGCAGCGTTGGGGTTGCTTTTAAATCTATATTATTGCACATACACCCAAACACAGGCACGTAAGTGTTCCCCTCTGCTCTTTCGGCCGCTCTTCCCTGTGTTTGCGCAGAGCAGATAGCGTTCCCCGTGCTTTATTTTACATTTTTCTTTTTGGAAGTTAATTCATAAAGATCTGCTTTCAAAGTTTTTAGTGCTCAGCGCTACAGAGGGCTTGGACTCCTGCCCTGGACCGAGTTCACAGGCTGTTGGGGGTTTTTTAGAAAGGCACGAGTAAAGTCAGCAAGAAGTTTCTCCGCACAGGCTGGTGTGTTATGGGGTCCCTGTGGGCTGGTAGTAATTACTGTGTAAGTGCACTCACGCTTGTATTTAACCTCACAAAGATGTATTCTGGAAAATTCTTTGCTAGGCACCGTGGCTAGCTTGAAATAGGCTTTGTGCGTAGATATAGGTGAAAACAAACCGTCCCCCGCGCAGGAAGGAGCGCAGCGAGGTGGTGCGATGGGCTGCGTGATGGATGAGGTGCTGGGTGCGTTCCCACGGGCATTGGTGTTTCCATCGCCATCGGGCTCCCCTGGGAAAGGGCCGGGCACCGGGAGCTGCCCTGCCGTCCCCGGTGTGTTGAGGCTGTGTTGTATTGCTGAGCTCTGGGCAGCTGCTGCTGGGGCGCTTGAACAAACACCGAGTACTGAAAGGCTTTGAAAGGAGCTATAACTTAAAAATACTGTCGTAACGCATACAAGCTGTTTGCCGTCTCTTCATTCATCTGCCAAAGCCGTGACAGAAAAGGGAAAACATGTACCCTGAGTTTTAAAGAAATAATTATGGAGGAGAGCATGTTTTCAAGAGGCTTGGTTTGTGTTTGAGTTCGAACGCGCCTATTGCACAGCTTTATGTCTCTGGTTTTACTTTGGACTGTCCCTTACCAAGTGTTCCAGCGAGGGCTTTTTTGGAGGAGTAGCAGGAGGAGGCGGATGGAGAGGAGGGCAGACCCAGCCTGGGAGAGGCCGGGGCAGTGCAGGGAGCAGCAGCCGGTGGGGCTGGCCATGCTGCCAGCGTCGGGCAGGCGTCCGCACACAGCTGGGGTGTCTGTGCTGCAAGGGGAGGCACTCGGCTTTTGGGGCTCAGCCTACACCTCCTGGGCACGGGGAAGTCTTCTTTCTCCCCCAGTAATGTGGGATGTATCTCAGCAAAACACAAAATTGCCTCTCGGTGACTGTAAAAGTGTTCCTGTTGTGAAGATGAACATCTTGATTTAGCGGAGAGAGCCTGTTTTCCTGTTACTTTGAAAAAAAAAAAAAAAAGTTTGGTTTACCATTAAACAAGAAAAAACAAAGTCTGCTGTTGCCTAGGCAGGTGGCTTGCCAAATTCCTTGTTTGATTCGGCAAACCTGGGAGATGCGAGGATAATTCTCATCAGGCCGGATCACAAGGAGCTGTAACACAACTAGCAGTTGTAGGGTGTTATTTCACGCGTGGCAGCCTCTTAAATGGGTTCCTTTTTTAATTTTGCTCCTGCTGAAGAGAGGGGTGATGCTCCCATGTGCTGTACGCTAACGGCTGCTCCCGGAGGGTGATGAACGACTCGCTGGGAACATAAATGTGGGTGTAGGGTGCTCTGCTTGGGCTCTAGTCTCTTAACGCAAGAAGAGACCTCAATGGCTTTGCAAATAATACCTGAAAAATCTTAAAATTGGGGAAAAGTTAGCTTCTGCTGCAGCTTCTGGCCATGGGGGTGCAGGACGGGGAGCCAGGGCTGTGCTTGGTGGTGGGTCTGTGCAACCCTGCCTGTGTGCAGAGAACCGAGCGTGGCTGGTGTGATGCCATATGCACTTTTATACTGTAATTGTGTAGTCAGTTTAATTGTCTAACCAGTAAATCTGTTTTTTTCCAGCTTGAAACCCGGGTAAGGGGGCTGGGGGTTCCCCGTCCNTTGGAGTCTCTTGCTGTACCCTACTTGTTGAGGCTTTTGGCTGACTTCTGCTTCCTTCAGAGTGCTCTTTCGATTTTATTTGTTTTATATTAAAATGCCATTAAATTACAAACATATTTTGAAAAGCAGAAATTCTGCCGGGGAGGCGGGACCAGACTCTGGGACTCCGGCATCCAGCTGCGAGCCCAAGATACTGATGTGCTCCGGGTGTGATGGGCTGCCCCGAGGGATGTGGGTTTGCTGCACCCCGCTTCTGTACCTGCTCTGCAAGCATCCTACCTGGGCTGGGAATTTGTAGGTTGCTGTTTGGGATTCCCAGCATCCAAAAGCCACCCACATTCAGCTCCGGGTGCCAGAGGCTGGCTGCCTACTTACGAAACACAAATTCATATGCAGAGGGGTTGAAAAAAAATTATTCAGTCACTAATAGGTTGGTTTTCTCAACTCTTTATTAAGCTAATAGAGGAAACAATTTCTTCCCAGACCTCTCACCAGCTATAACAGTGCAGAGATGTGTCGCTGCCCTGGGAGCCCCATCGAGCGATGGGGGGACCCTGGAAGGGTGCAGCTTCTTCTCCAAAGTCTGTCTGAGTGTCGTTGCTCTGGGTTAAATGAAGCCAGAGTTCCTTAATGTTGCGTTCGTGGGATGTGAAGCCAAAACGTTGCTGCTAGAGGGGAAATAATGAAGCAGTCAGTGTGATTGGTGCTGCCAGACCGGGCTGAGCGGGGCGGCATGCACCGTGGTGTGGCTGAACGCCGGGTGGGGAGAGGTGTCTGGCGTGGGACAGGAAGGAAAGCTGAAGGTAGTCCCCAAAAGTGGCTTGTGACAGTATTGTCAAGGGATAAATTTGAAAAAATAGGGATTTGGCAGCAAGGAAAAAACAATCACGCCGTCCTGCTTTGGAATGGGGCTCGACTTGCTCACCAGGGCTTGCTTTAGCCCCCAGCCCCCTGCAAGTCACTGCATTTGTGCAGGTGCAGCTGGTGGTGTTGAGCCCGTCCCTTGCAGCTGTTTCAAATATGCCCATGAAACCAAGGAATGATCTGTTTTTCTTGAAAGCAGGTTGCTTCCCTCTGTGGTTTGATCAATCTTACATGACAAGTGGTAAAGATCTGATTGCCCAAGTGGCTGGGAACAGCTGATGCTGAGCTCTGCCCTGGAGAGGCCAGGGCTTGAGTTGGAGTGTTAAGTTCTTCAGTATTAAAGATAAATGCAAATCCAGAAGGGTGTGCTCAGGGCATCTTGTGGTCACATGAAAAGCTAGGTGTGCTAGCCACCTTCCCCCCCCCTCCCTGTTTCTTCTTGCATTTTCTGGGGGACCCTGATGAGCAGGGCTGGAGTTTGCTGGGCTGCTTTGGGGGCACGCAGCCCCGAAGGGTGCTGCAGTGGCTACACACATGGGTGATGCTGGTGCTGGGAGGGGAATTGTAGCCCAAGGCTGTGCATTGGGGAGAAACCCAGCTTGTTTTATACCCACAGTTACAGGAAGCTAATGCCGGGTGTAGTACATCATGTAAGTGATGGTTCCTCCTCCTAGTGATACTTACAGGGGTAGGGGGTTGACCCAAAACATCTGCTTAGAGTTGGCCTTAATGAGTTGATAGAAAGTGGTTTTAAGACTTAACTGAGTTTCTGGAAGCTGACAGCTGCTTTTCCTTGGTTGAGCAGGCTAACAACTGGACACTGTTTGCCCTTGGTGGGAAAGGGGACAACATTGCCTTTGACCGGCAACCACGGTTCAGGAACAGAAATGGAATAACTTACTCAGCTGCTCTCAGTGTTGTGCTTGTAACCACATCAGTGAGTGCTGCGGTTCTGTGTGGGATCACAGTTGATCTACCCCTTGCCTGGGATTAAAAGATAATCGGTCATTAGTGTAACTAGAGGAGCTGAATGCACTTAATGACTTGAACTCGCTTGTCTAGCTCCTAGAGCAGTCAATGTCGTCATCTACCCAACTCTGCCAGCGTTAATCCAAGCACTTGCTGCTTTTAGAATCACAGATAAATTACTTGGCTAAACAGATAACTGACAAATGGACTGATTCCAGTGCTTCAGAAAAAAGTTTTTAATACAGTTTTTCCTTTATCTGCTGGCTTCAACATCAGTTTACCCGCTAGTCTCTAGCGGAGCAGCCCAAATGCATTTTTCGGTGTTGGCTTGGAACTGTAACACAAGAAGGGTGAGAAATAATTGGTCTGCAATCCATTATCCAGGTATTGTTTGAGTTAAGGTTGACTTTTAAACTTAAGTAGCTTTTGTATTTGAGCAAATACGTGTCCTGTTAAAGGTTAGGATACTCGAGAAGGAATTCTGCTGAGGGAGGAATTCCAGTAAAAGTTGACTTGTTGACTCCGTTGGGGCAGCCGGCAAATGGCCAAGCGCGTTGCTGTGATCCCACTTGAACGCAGAGTACCCACTCGGAGTAATAATTTCTGGGGTGGCCTGCGAGGCTTGTTCTTGTGTGCTGCGGGTTGGGGATGGCAGTGCACGAAGGGCTGGGCAGTGCTGGGGAGTCAGGTTTAGTTACCCCAGGAACTCCACATGTGTTGGGGGAGAAGGCAAGAAGCAGAGATGCAGCAAAGGGGACAGGGTTTTTTCTTTGCTTTCCATAACGTTTTTTCCTGGCTTTATGTGTAACTTTTATGTATTTGATTGTTTATTAAATGGAAATGATGCACTTGCTGTTTAGAGCTCCCAAATGGACTGAAGTAGTTGCTCTGTGTTGATGAATCCTAAAACTCAGACCCCAGCTGATTTCTGCTGACCTTTGGTGGTTTTATTGCCTGTATCGAACCAAGTGATGCTAGCTGCTTCTCACTTGGTTGCATATTAATGTTTGTTATAACACATAATGGTTCAAGTGGATGATTTTTTTTTTTAAGTGGAAGGAAATAGTTTTGCCTGTCATTCTTTTTTGTTCTCATCATTTTTCCAGTGATTGCTTGTTGTAAGGTCTGGAGTGAGATCTGGGTGGCTACACTTGAAGCTGTAGAGGTACTTAACAGTTAATCTGAACTACAGATAAGAACTGAGGAAAGTATGTAACAAATGTATTTGCTGCTGAAGTTATTCTATTACTGAGGCTTTATTTAATAACTAAAAGAGAAGAATAAATGCTTGTGCTGGTTCAGGAGACAGTAATGGTAGAATACGCTGGAATGAAAGCCTAATGCTAATTACCATAATCAAGCACACTGATAATCCAGAGTGGGAAAGCAGGCGGAAAGAATGATTCATGTAGGTCCATTCATGCAAGGTCTGACCTTGGGGCGAGCTTAGCAAAATAAACTCAGCACACCCTGGAGAACACTGCGGGCCTCTGCCCGGTTGAACAAAGCAGAATGGGCTCAGTGTAACTGGGGAATTTAGAGTTGGGGCTGGGGGTTTTGTGGCTTTGGGGTTGGTTTGGTTTGTTCTTTTAAATGATGGTGATGTCCATTTTCTAACTTCTTGAAGATTGAAAGACTGCCTGTTGGGACAGGTATTCAGAGTTACTTTGGAGAAGCGCATGGTTGTATCCCACCTGATAGAGGGATAAAAGAGAATAAAGTTCGATAGCAGACTTACTGAAATGGCCCTGTTAGTGTAGGAAGCATACAAGGGAAATAGGTGGAATTATTCTTTTCTTTCTTAAACTTTTTGTTGCTGGATAGCACAATAGATGGTGATAGTCCTGGTCCTGCTGGGGGTAGATCGGTCCTTTAATTTTAATACAAATATGACATGGATTGTGTGGAATTGGTGCAGGCTATTGCAATTTAATGTTTGTTTGGGTTTTGGTTTAGTTGGGGGGGGGAAATGCGTATCACAAGTCTGCAGGAGTCACATAGCAAATCCTAGAAGGCACAAGTCCTTTTCAATATAGTATTTCTGAATTTGTTGTATAACTGAATTTGCTCTTTGATTTCTGAGCTCTTAAAATGCATTGGCTCATGGTAGTTAGATACCCAAACACTTAGTGAAAATGTTTTTCTTTTTCAAGTCATCTGTGCCCACAGGTGCTAGAGCGTGAAAGAAAACAGTAGATCTCTCCAGATCTGGTAGTGTTGATAAAACAGCTAAAACAAACATGTTCACAGAAAATACTCTGCTTGATTTGTTGTCAGTGCAGCGCTGCTAGACGTGTACCACGGCAAACCACCGTTATCTAGCGAGAGCTTGTTAATAGAGTGGATTTGTACACAGCTGTTGACACCACGCTTGCCCCAAGCCCTGGAAGATAAGGTTATGTTTGGTTTCTACTTCAGGATTTACACAAAAACTTCAAGCAAGCCCAGGATTCATTGGGTTACTTGGAGCAATTGCAAAAATGTCGAGCTGCAGTGTGGCATTCAAGTGGCTTTTTACAGCCAGCAGAGACCTAAAATAAACCCTGCTCTCTCACCAGAGAGGAGAGAGCTCTCTTTAAAAAAAAAAAAAAAAAAAAAAAAAAAAAATTTGCTGTGCAAGAGTATTTTGGCCAATGAATTTTCCAAACATCATAAAGATGCCTCGAAGCCCATGCCACACTCAATCTTTCTTGTCAACCAGAGCAACTCAAATTCACACCCATTAAACCTTAAGTAGTTTTACACGTTGCGTGGACTGATAGCAGATGACGTGCGAATGACATTTTGCAGTACAACCTTCAGAAAGCAAAATATACCTGATTTCAAGATTATTTAAAGTATTTATTCTTAATTATAAGATATGGGCGATGCACAGCCAGAAGAGAAACTGTCTTGAACAGTTAAACCCAGGACTGTTCAGTAACGGGTGCCATGGAGCAGCAGCTCAGCTGGGAGGTTCACAGTGTGCTGAGTCTGAATGCTGGCATTCACTGTAAGCCACAAAACCCTTCCCAGAAGCCTTTAGCACATGTAAGGGTTCTGGTACAAAACACCAAACCCCGCAAAATACCTAGCGTTCGCAACTGAACTGGGAGAAAGCGGCCGCGCTGCAAAGGCACAAATCCCAGCAGGGTGCAAGATTAACCTCCTTCATGAGAACAAAGTTCCAGGTTTGCTCACCAGCTGAATTCAGACTTTTTCTGTTGGAGAATTTTCATCTGTTTGGAGATACCTCTGTGGCCACTTTCCTTTTGACAGGAAAGAAAGTATCGACCCACCTTCCTGGCCGAGAGGGTGGGTGGTTTGAAAGGGAGAGCTCCAAGCAAAGCGCCCAGGAGCTTCTCCGAACAAGGGTTTAGGAAGCCCTGCTGCTGGCTGCGAGGTGTCTGGCTTCGCAGGAGAGCTGAGCACTAAACCTCGAAAGGAGATGAACCGATTATGATCATAAACACTTTCTCTGATGCTGCTGAATCCAGTTTGCCGTGTGGCGTGCAGTGTCTCGGGGATTGCAGCGATGCTCCCAGCACGCCTACATCAAGGCTTAGCCGGTGTCCCCCGGGCAGGCTGCCTGCCCTGGCCTTGTTCCCCAACGTAGCAGAGTGAGTGTAAAGCAGATTTAAGCGTAATAGCAGCCATAGTGGTTAAGGGTGGGTCATCCTGTGTAGTAGAGCAGTGTATCTGCAACTTGTCCTTGGAGGAAGGGGTAAGAGGGCTCCTGGTGACCGTGACCGTGGCCGGCAGTGTGGTGTGCTGCACTCGCTGCTGCTCCCGGTCCGAGTGCTGCCGGAGTTCTGGGTGCCTTTGGGCTGAGCAAGGGAAGCTTTTGGCAAAAATAAGCCAGGTACGAGTGTCTGAACAACCCGTGCCTTTCTCAGTGAGCTCTTTGAGGTTTGCACTCGGGTTATGTGGCTGGTTGCTCTAAAATTCGTATCTGATTTCATTGGTTTTCCAGCCTTTTCTTTGTACAGAGGCCTCAGCCTTTAAGCTGGATTAGGATCTGTGCTACGAATCTGATTCTAAATTTGGACTTGGATCCATCAGTACTTGGATTCGAAAGGATTTTCAAGTGTCTTGCCTTTTATAATGCTCGTACTCTGGTTCTTTCCCTTGTATGCTGTTAAGCTGCTGCTTGTTTTCTTCAGTAGTTAAATGAATTCACGTTGCATAAACACCGCTCTTCATGTGCTGTGCTGTGCAGCATACCCAGATAATGTCTCGATACGTTGGGCTTCTATATCAGCAATTAGAAAAATGCAAATGGGTTGGTGCGGAACATACGTCAGTTCAAGGCACGATATTTTGAAAAGCTGAAGAGAATCCCTGGAAGGATTTGGGGAATTTATCTTCATTAGTTAGTCGTTTAACTCCTGGTTCTTCCTGCTTTAAAAGATTGCTACCGTAAGATCGTCTGCTGCCTCGTAGTGTGCTTCCTGATCACAGAACAGGCTTGCTTTGTGTAAAAGCTGAGAATTTTGTCACGCTATCTTGAAAGCCTCTGGAAGGCTTTAATCAGGCCCTTTTGATCACGCTTGCAGAACAGAAAATTTCCCCAGACTTGGCTGTAACAAACCACCCTTGATTGAAGAAGAGAGTGCTGTGGTCTCCGTAGGCTTGTATGGGATTGCATGTTTTAACCCATTAAGTTCTGGGAGGGTGGCTCCTTTCATTGATGGGATGCATTGCATTTTGTTGCAGTAGCACTTTGGTTTTTAAAAGTGAAGGAGGTCTGGGCGAGAGAAAGCTGCCTTTGTTACGTAAGTGTGATTGGCCTCGATTAATTAACCTGTTGTTAATTTGAGTAAAAACTACTGGGAGAATAAATACTAAGTTCTTCTTTCCAATGGCTGTGCCAAGACCTGTGCAGGCAGCGAGGAGGAACCATGTCCCTCGTCCTTGGGTCCTGACACAGGTGACATTACAGAGGCGGGTTTCTGGGGAAAAGAGTAAAGGGAAAAAAAAAAGGGTAGGGTTAAGTTAATATAACAAATTAACCTTTCACTAAAGCGTTGATGGTTTCAGCTTGTGGCGTTGGCCCAATTCTAGAGATGGCTTGAGCAAAGCTGCTTCTGAGCTGAGCCGCTGCCATGGCGTGCAGCTTATCCCTGCGCGGGCGGTGGGATGCACACCGCGAGGCTCGGCAGTGGGGTTCAACAAGGCCAAGTGCCGGGTCCTGCACTTGGATCACACCAACCCCATGCAACGCTCCAGGCTTGGGGAAGAGTGGCTGGAAAGCTGCCTGGTAGAAAAGGACCTGGGGGTGTTGGTCGACAGCCGGCTGAACATGAGCCAGCAGTGTGCCCAGGTGGCCAAGAAGGCCAACGCCATCCTGGCTTGTATCAAGAATAGTGTGGCCAGCAGGAGCAGGGCAGTCATCCTTCCCCTGTACTGGGCACTGGTGAGGCCGCACCTTGAGTGCTGTGTTCAGTTTTGGGCCCCTCACTCCAAGAAGGACATGGAGGTGCTGGAGCGTGTCCAGAGAAGGGCAACAGAGCTGGGGAAGGGTCTGGAGCACAAGTGCTGTGAGGAGCGGCTGAGGGACCTGGGGTTGTTCAGCCTGGAGAAGAGGAGGCTGAGGGGAGACCTCATCGCCCTCTACAACTGCCTGAGAGGAGGGTGCAGTGAGGTGGGTGTTGGTCTCTTCTCCCAAGTAGCAAGAGATGGGACGAGAAGCAATGGCCTCAAGTTGCACCAGGGGAGGTTTAGATTGGATATTAGGAAAAATTTCTTCACGGAGAGGGTTGTCAAGCACTGGAACAGGCTGCCCAGGGCAGTGGTGGAGTCCCCATCCCTGGAGGGATTTAAAAGATGTGTAGATGTGGCGCTTAGGGACGTGGTTTAGTGGTGGACTTGGCAGCGCAAGGGTAACGGTTGGACTCGATGATCTTAAAGGTCTTTTCCAACCCAAATGATTCTATGACACACGGGGGACTTTGTCCCCTAAGACTTGCTCTGCGCTGACTGGTCTCGCAGCCCTGACACGCTTCTCTGCTTGATCTCCAGGGGGGGAAGTAAACACTTCTCAGTGTAAATAATCTTGCTTACTAAATGAGATTGCCGAGCTTCCAACACCAACGGGCTTACTGCAACAGTTGCCTTAATGTGCTTTATTTTATTGGCCTGATGTCAGATGCTAGCACTTAGTAAATCCTAATGAGGCTCCAGGGTCCAGATAAGATAGCCGCTGCTGGCTTCAGGGTTTTTCCAGTATGTTCCATAGCATCAGAGCATCCACTCGGCTGGGGAGGGGGCTGCTTGAGGCTGGTCCCCTTGGAGGAGAGGAGAGACGTGGGTGCTAATCTTGGGAAAGGTGGTGGGGAAAATCACTGGAAAAACTTACTTAAAAAGTTGGTTTGTGATTGTGCAGATATAGTTTGCTGGTTGATGACTTGGCAAAAGGAGATACTAACTTGGGGGGGTGTTGGTCCAGTGCTACAGCCTGTGGGTCACATTTCCCCTCGTTATCCTCAGCGTGGGGGTGATGCTCGCAGCTCTGTGACCGAACCTCCTGCGGTGATGGAGGAGGCAGAGGACAGTGAGGAAAGGGCTGTTTGCTGGGGTCTCTTTCTTTGAAATTCTCCTTTTCCTGCTGGAATAATGTAAAAGGACTGAGATAGGCACCGATATTGGACCTCTAGCATTTTTTTTGAAGCACAGTGCTATGTGGAGGACATACAAAGGCATCGCAAATGAGACTTGTCCTGGGGGGATTGGGGAGAATAATATGCTTTTTAGAAAAAGGGTGGTGGTGGGGGGAAACCACACCATTCTGGCTTCCTACCGGAGTGAATCCCTGCGGGAGGCACGCTGCGCCGGGAGGGGCTGCTCTCTGTGCTCCCGAGAGCCTGGAGCTACTTACCGGGGGCACGCGCTCTGCGAACCCCCACGTGCCCCGCTGTTGCAGTATTGTTAGCTCTGCATGGTTTTAATTTCTTTTAGTATTTTCTGTTTATAAATATTCCTATGCATCTGCATTTTTTGGAGAGAAACGAGGAAGCAGCTGCTTATTTTTGTGGAGGGGTTAAATGAAGAACATTGTTCTCTCTCGGCTTTATTTAATTTTGGGAGAGCACTCAAAATGACACGCGTTTACGCCGCGTTCCCGGAGCAGACGCCGTGCTGTGCGTGCGCGGTCACCTCGGGCAGAGGACATGCGAATGCGCTTCTATGGGCATAAAAGGAGCTGTGAAAACACGAGTGCCAGTGCCTCCCCAGCATGCTGACTGGTCCCGCACGTACTGCGTGCTCAGTTTCTTCCCGCTGAAGGTGTAGCAGCGGTTAGGTGATGGGTACTGGGTGTTCCACGCATAGCGCTGTGTGGGATCTGCTTAATCCTCTCATGAAGAGCTCACCACCAGCTATCTCCATCCCTGCCCTGGTCCCAGGTGATGGGTCCAGCGCACTGGACCCCTTACTCAGGGTTACTTTGACTCGCTCCCAGAAAACCATTCAGCTCTACTGGATTGCACCCCAGGCTGCGCTTAAACCTGCGGAGCACCATGGCTGGCACGAGGGAAGAGGCTGGATGGCACGTGGGAGTGGGAAGGTGCAGAGAGAAGGTTCTCTCCCGTCTCATGGGCAAGCTGTGGGGTTGTCTTGTGCAACTTCACCCCAAGTGTCCATCAGTTGGCTTTAGATTTCTGTTGGTGGGAAAATATCTTGAAGTGCAAGGCAACAATAACTAACAGTGTGAGTGGCCTGGAGTTCACATCAGTGCTTGGGTCACTGCTCTGTAAAGTTGTGGCTTTGGGAGCTCGGAGCTTCCAAATGAGGCTGGATTCTTGTCTACTTGAAAAAGAAAAACCTTTAGGGGAATTTTAATACTAATATTTACGTTTCTTTAAGCCTGCGGTGTTTGCTGTGGGTTTAGCTCTCAGTGCCGTACACTTGACTGCTCTGAACGTGTTTAGAGGTTGCTGTCACCCCACAGCAGAAGCAGAGCCCTTTGGGAGCCACATGGCCTCGCAGGGAGTGAGACCCCATGAGCTGCCAACAGCGCGAGGGCTCGGACCGCCCCATCCACCCACGTAATTCTCCACCAGCACCTTGCCCTGAAATACCAGCACCCGCGTGGGGCCCTGCAGCCCTGGGGCTTAGCAGGGTGTGGGGGACTGGGCTGGCTCCTTGCTAGGGTGTAATTGTTCTGCTTGAGCTCTTCACAGGAGAAAAGCAGACAAACAGCCCAAATCCTGGCAGGCGCCCAGCGTGGGCAAGACGAGGCATGGTGCACGCAGGGCGCAGCAGGCGCCGTGGGATGGAGCCCGTGTTCGGCCCCAGTGAGTGGGGACTCTGCTTTAGTGTACTCAGCATGGCCCGTAGAAAGGCAGCATGCGGTGGGGAGACACAACCTGTCCTGGGGAGACCACTTATACCACCCCGAGTTACGTATCCATTGATCTTGTCTTAGTCTGTGTTCATTCTACCTTGATTTTAAAGCAGTTTATTCTTAGCACGGACAGAGAACTTTTAAAAAAAAAAAAAAAAAAAAAAAAAAAAATCTTCTCACTGTTGGAACAGGCTGCCCAGGGCAGTGGTGGAGTCCCCATCCCTGGAGGGATTTAAAAGCTGGGCAGACGAGGCGCTTAGGTAGGGACATGGTTTAGTGGTGGACAGGTACGGTTGGACTCGATGATCTTAAAGGTCTTTTCCAACCAAATGATTCTGTGATTCTTAAGGCTATCCTATTCTCAAACCTCAATTCCTTTGGAGGGCCCCTGTGAGAACCGAGACCTTTGGTGACTTGCTGCGGGTTTTCTTTGTGGTGCTTTTAACTTCGTAACGTATCCAGTTACTCTCAAATTTGTGCGTGCTTCGTTCACATCGCACACACTGCGGTCGCTGCTCACGGCTGACCCGTGGCCCCTCTGGAAGGAGGCATGGGTGAGGGCCTCTGGTAAAAGCTCCATCCCAACCTCTCTGCACTGCTGGGCTTTCATGTCACTGCCCTGGAGACCGTACACCCACGGGCAACACACGCCGCTGTAGGTACATCACTTGGCCATAGCCCTGGAGAACAGGCTAATATGCAAACCCAGGTTTGTCACTTGAACAAAAAACACTTTGGTTTTGGGTGTACTTGCTTAGAATAGCAGATGCTCAGCAGCTCGTTGGGCAGTAGCTAGCCCTTGTAAGGAAAGAGGCTGGTTAAGGAGCATGTTGGGTTGAGCTGACTGCTGCTGGGTGTGGGTGCTGGCTGCTCGTAGCTTGATGGGTGCCTGAACGAGACACCCAGATCCCTCCTGCTCCTTCCTCGGGTGTTTGTTCGTTTCCATGGGACAGTGGAGGTTCATCTTTCTTGGATGCTTCACTCCAAGCATAGGCTCTCTTACAAAAATTACTGTCATCAAAATTAGATCCTTGTCCTTGTGGAGGTCCTGGGTTTGCAGTGGGCTGTCTGCATGGATCTACACGAAGCGAAGTAGGTAGGACCCTTGCGCGAGGATTCAAATGCAGCCCTGACCAGGCTCGTAGGGCTTTCTGTGGCGTGGTTGGTGTCAATGGCTTTGCACAGCTGTGAGTTAGGAGAACTTGGCTTGAAGTATTTTAAACATTATTCACCAAAATACAAACTTTGGACCTGACGGACATTACAATACTGATTCCCAAGCTGCTGGGACACGGATGCTGTATCTCAAACTAATGAGTTCTTGGAGTGCAGCTCTATTTCAAGCCCTCAGTCATCTCCATGGCTAGTGTAAAATGCTAATATGAAGATACTGCCAAAATAATTTGAAATAAACCAGAATCTAAAAATAGGAAACAGCCAAGAGCCCCATTTATGAACAGCTTATTCTCCAAGGAAGGGGGGGGGAATCTATCAGACATCTAGACAGCATTGAATAGACAAGAACAAAATACAGCTGTCCTGGGTCAAACGGGAGGTCTGTTAGTCCAAAAGTCTGTTGGCAGCCAGGGCTGCGGGGCGGACATCGAGGGAAGCAAATAACAACAGGCAAGCGCATGGAGATGCTTCCTTGGAGGTGCTGGTTGAGCTTCTGGTTGACTTTCTGGTGGGTCTGGCAGCTTCTGTGGCTGTAGAAGGAGCCTAATGCTCTGTGAATGCCGTGTCTTCTTATGTGGGTTCAAAAAAACAACAGGACAAATGCATGCCAGGGAAAAAATAAACCTATCCTGGGTTGAAATGTCCTGTGTCAGAGCTCTACAGCTAACGGGTGCTGTGTTCAGAAGTACCTCCTGTTGTTTGTGCGGAGCGGAGTCACAGGGGAGCCTGCGAGCAGGGAAGGAATCGGCCCAGCAGGTTTTTTAGAGCAAAATAGCTGGGCTGAAACTATTGAAGAGCAAATGGCAAATGCTGATTTACTCTGACAACGCAGCAAAGGGCTTAATTCAGGCTGCCAGTTCCACTTAAATGCAAAAAGTGGTTTGGAGCTCCTAAAAACACCTTCAGGTTCATGTTTCAGTGGTATTGGTGGCTGTAGTCGCGCAGGGAGCGGTGCAGCGGGTCTGTGTTCCGCCGGGTGCCGTCTGTCTCTTGCTGGCTGTTTTTACCAGCCTCGGTCCTGTGAGCAGCCCCGGCACGCAGAATCACAGATTCATTTGGTTGGAAAAGACCTTTAAGATCATCCAGTCCAACCGTACCTGTCCACTACTAAACCATGTCCCTAAGCGCCTCATCTGCCCGGCTTTTAAATACCTCCAGGGATGGGGACTCCACCACTTCCCTGGGCAGCCTGTTCCAATGCCTGACAACCCTCTCCATGAAGAAGTTTTTCCTAATATCCAATCTAAACCTCCCCTGGTGCAACTTGAGGCCATTGCCTCTCGTCCCATCGCTTGTTACTTGGGAGAAGAGACCGACCCCCACCTCACCACACCCTCCTCTCAGGCAGTTGTAGAGGGCGATGAGGTCTCCCCTCAGCCTCCTCTTCTCCAGGCTGAACAACCCCAGGTCCCTCAGCCGCTCCTCACAGCACTTGTGCTCCAGACCCTTCCCCAGCTTCGTTGCCCTTCTCTGGACACGCTCCAGCACCTCCATGTCCTTCTTGGAGCGAGGGGCCCAAACCTGAACACAGTACAGAGTACTTGAGGTGCGACACAGTACTCGAGGTCCCACAAAGGGCCTTGGTGTTAAGGCTAAACATTCTTCAACTTCCCTATGAAAATAGAACTGGGGAAAAAAAAAAATCAAGGTGAAAACAGGGAGGCATGCATGCCTTCCTTCCTAAAAGACTGCCCATTTAATGATGGCCTGTGGTGGTCACGGGGCTTTGTGGGCACCATGGAGCAGGTGGCCAGCACGTGGTCTCAAAGTGTCTGAAGAACCATACCTCTTTTGTCAGGGTCTGGTTGTCCCTGTGCACCGAGGTGAGCTATGTCCAAGGGGAGATGGAGGATGGAGCAGTGATCCTGTTGGCGGGATCTTTTGAGCAGGGCGTGATGGAGCAGAGACCCATCGCCCGAGACGGGGGATTATACCCGTGTAAATCAAGACTGAACAGAATCAAAGCACCATCACACTCTACGTGCAGTGAGATATGAATAACCGAAAGTCAGGCTTGCTGTACTTTCTCACTTGATGAACCATGTGGTTGGTTAGCGGAGCATTAGCAGATGCTCTGAATGACTGCAGAGGAAATTAGAGGGCAAGTATGTAGCTATTAAGAGTTTAAACAGGCGCATTTACCTGTCCTGCCTATGCCTTGCATCATTTTATGTTATTGCAAAAATTAAAACCACATTTGGGCTGAGGTAAATGAAATGGTAATTTCTCCAGAAACTCTTTTATGGGCTGCAGGATTGGTCTTATGGCTGACCACAAACAGTACCTGGACCTGTCAGTAGTTCCTCAGGAAAGAAGTTATGAGTTTTATAAGGTTCTGGTATTCCTACAAAACCAGGAGGAAAGAGTTGTGGGGGCTTAACGAGCTGCGTGATATTCCATGCAGGGCTAGAAAGAGACGAGTCGTTTGAATGACGGTCAGGAAAAACTGATGTCAAATGTAACCTCTCCACAGGAAGCAATTAGGATGGCTGCGCTCATCTTCTAATTACGTAGTTAGCCAAAGAGGAGGGGTCCCTGTGCTCTTTAGGGATTGACTCTCGCAGCGTGATTTAAGGCCTGCAAGCCAAAGGGGTCTAAAGCATCTCTCTATAAAGAAAGTGTTGCTTTATTTCATGCAAGACACAAATCTGAAGAGAGGACCTGGTCGCACACTGACTGGGGTTGACGGAAATCTCTTATTTAACAGAGGATTGTTGTAGAGGATGGCCCTTGGAGAACTGGGGCTGACCCGAGAGCCCTGGTTCTGACATCCAACCTCTGGTAGATGCTGTTGGTGTAGGCAAAACACGTCTTCTCCAGGAATAACTATTCTCTTTATCTGCTGCTTATTCCAAGAAACTGGATATTTTTTAAAATCGAGCATTCTTCTAAGTAACCCTTCTGTTTTTCCCTGCCTAGATTAACCCTGGCAGTAAAGCAGCCATGGCAAACCTGTGCCCAGGAGATATTATTCTGGCAATTAATGGAGAGAGCACGGAGAACATGACACACCTAGAAGCACAAAACAAGATCAAAGCATGCATGGACCAGCTGCTGCTCTCCGTGAACAGGTAGGTCCTCTTCTGTTTGATGTGCTCTTGTGTCAGCTTTGCTTGGCTCTTCCGCAGAAGGCTTGTGGCTGGCCCCGGAGCAGATGTGCCCTTAGGCTCAGTTCTTGGGGCATCCCCATGGTCTGTGTAATCGTTCTGCATTTTTAAAAACAGTAAAGCAAAATTTATTTTTAAAAGATCACTGATACAAAAAAAATGGGTTCAGTTCATGTATATGTGTGGATTATCACGCGTACTTTGCAAGGCTTGTCCGGGCTGTGAGCTGGGTCGGATCCTTCAACCCAATGGAGGTTTTATCGACTCAAGCAAGAGTAGCACTGGGATTGAAATCTCCTTTGGGCAAAGCCTCCCACTTCATTAACATCCACCTATTGTTTTCCTAAACATCTGTTTAATTAATAAACATTTGAAGGTCCTGCCAAATTCATTTTTTAAAATATTTCAAAGCAAAATGAAGGCTTGGGGTTTTTTGCCTTCAATTGGAATTAATTCTGTAGCTAAAGGTTCCTAATACAGATCACAAATTATCCAGGCAAAATGAGCGCTCCTTATAAGGCTCACAAATGGCTAACGTTATCTGTAATAGATTTAAATAAGTGTACGCAATTTTCCATTTCAGATTAAAAAGGCATTTCCTGCTATAAAGAGCTATCACTTACTGTTTATACTTCTCTTGGAAAACATGTAGTTTCTGACTGGAAGGCTGGGCAGCGGGGAAGGAGCGTTGCCGTAAATAGAGCAGAGCCTCATTGGTCCCTCATGGTTCACCAGGCAGTGGTGTCTGAGCCGCCCGGCCGAAGCAGATTCCCCCGAGCTCAGCCCGTGCCGTAGGGATGACGTGATTTCAGCATTAGGAAAGAAAGAAAAAAAAGAAAACCAAGAAAACCCTTCACGCAGGTAGAATTTCCCATGGCCAAGGAGGACAGTTGTTTTCCTTCCCATTAGGAGCGATTTTAGGGAGACTGGATGGTCTACCCCGAAGGTGGGCAGTACACAGGGCAGGACAAGGGTTCCCCTCCTGGCTGTCCGCAGGCTGGTGGAGCTCTCCTTGGAAGAGGTGGAAATCCTCATGTAGTGATGGAAGGCTTTGGTGAGCTACCAGCTGCTGAGGTGGTTTGGCAGCAGAACAACTTCGTCAGGACTTAGAATAGAGTCTTGCTGAAAACAACTTTCACCTGCAGCGTGGCAGCATTTTATTCTTGTGTATGAGGGTTTCTACTGTGTGAATTTATGGGCCGAATTCCCACTCTTACACCTCATTTTAGCCACCAGTATCAATTGGCGTCAGTTGGCTAAGATCGGACCCTTGAGTACTCCTCCCCCGCGGGAGGCGTGCGGTACGTGCCTAGCTTTCTGCTGGTCTCCACCCGGTCCTCGTGGTTAGGACGTGGTGCTTGAATCTTGCTGGCAGTAGCTGTGACCATACCGGTGGTGGTAGCTGCCGTGTCAGCGTACGCGTGGTGTCAGCAGTATCCCCATGAAAGCGCGCGTCCTCTTCCTAAGAGGTGACTTCTTGCACAGACACAGGGCAGGGGTTCTGTCACGCTGGTACAGCTCCGCTCCATCGTGAGAGGAGTGGACAGAGGTTTTGCAGCAGTGCGGGTGCGTGCCTTGGTGGGCTCAAGGGTGGTCTGTCTGCTTAGCTTGCCTGAGATGCAGAAATGTTCATTAACAACCTCACGGTGGTCTGGAACCTGCTGTGTGGAAGACTTCTGGCAGCAGAGGGTCTGTGGCTTCAGGTTGGATTTGCCCAACTACACCTACCAAGGTGGATATTTTTAACTGCGAGACCTTTCCGTGTGCCCGGAGGAGCGGTGGGTTCTCTATAGCAGATGTTGCTGGTGATGGCCGGCAGCCTGGCAGTGGTGCAGGGTTTGTGGGTGAGGTGGCCCGGGCTTTGCTAGGCAGGAAGGGTAGGCAAGAGGATTGCAATGGTTTTGTCAGGCCTTAAAGTCTTCATAAATGCAGATTTTAAAGGCCCTCATACCCTATAGTCAGACAAAAATAAATGCTCAGGCTTCTGCAAGACAGGAACAGACAGGAGCTGGTGGCGGTGAGGACCTGTTCAGCATGGGGTGGCTCCTCTTGGTTAGGAGATCGCGCTGTTGGGTTGGTTAGGAGATCGCGCTGTTGGGTTGGTTAGGAGGCTCCTCCGAGAGCAAACACACCTCGGCCGTGCCCAGAGAAATCTGTGGGGTGGCCTCTCTCTTGCTAGGAAAAACTGAACAGTTTATTTTTTCTACAGTAAGGAAAGCAGCTCCAGTAACGCTTTATTAGCTCTATTTTTAGTTTGGCCCAAAGCGAGTGCTCGGTGACATGGCTCTTGGATCTCTCTCCTGTTTCCCGAGTGACCTGTTGGATCCAGAGGACTCTGCCCAGCCGTTAGTCATTGCTGGAAGCATGTCCGGCACTGCCTCCTCGGTGTGAGCGGATCCCTGCTCCGGGACTTGCCTCCTGGAGAGCAGGGTGACCTGGTGCGAGTGAGGAAACCGCATCCTGGGGCAGTGATGGGGGGATTTTGTTGGTTTCTGTGCATGTCCAGTAGCTGCGGATCACGGCCCTGCACTCCGCTGTGAGGCTGAGCTCCAGGAAAGCCCCACATGCGGAGGCGTGGGTTGGTATCTTCTCCCTCGGGCAGAAGGATGCTCTCCAAGCAGTGTCCTCGCTGTACGCTGCCTTCAACAGAACATAGTTTGCAAATCAACACAAGGAGGTTTGTTGTTTGTTTGTTTTTTTTTAAATAAGTATGTTTGTCTGAAGTATATTTGAAATAACGAGCTTGTTTGTTGTATGTCTTCAGTGAATACTTTGTCAAGCACTGGAACAGGCTGCCCAGGGCAGTGGTGGAGTCCCCATCCCTGGAGGGATTTAAAAGCCGGGCAGACAGGGCGCTTGGGGTCATGGTTTAGTAGTGGACAGGTACGGTTGGACTCGATAATCTTAAAGGTCTTTTCCAACCAAATGATTCTATGACTTCTATGAAAACATGAAATTTGATGTTAATTCTGTTTTAGCTGAGGAGGCTTCCTCTAGCCTCCAGTGTGTGCCAAGAGGGCAAGGAGCTGGGCAGCAAGCCTGGCAGCGAGGGCTTCCAGTCCTCTGGTGCCCTTTGGGCTTCTTCCATCCCATGCCCTTTCTCCATGAACCCTTGACATTACATGTTACCGAGATACAGAACAAGACTGGGTTTGTTTTCAAGCTGTGGTCAGTAAATGCCCTTTGACTAGAAAGTTCAGCAGGAAAGTTGGAATGGGGGGAAGACAAGAAGGGGGAATTACTGAGCGGTCTGACGGGATGTCCTGGGGCTGACGTAGCCCGTCTGGGTTTCGGAGGTGTTCGTGATGCAGAGAGCCCATTGAATTTGATGGGAGGAGGTGCTGATTATCCTGTTTATCAAATTTGCTTCATTAAGATATTTGGATACACCAGTGGGGAAACAAGGAAAGAGCCAGGAGGACTGACCGTTTGTGGGTGGAATAAACCATCAGCATGGAAAGCTTTCCCGTGCAGTGCAGGCAATGTCTCCCCTCTATACTTGGGAGGGAACAACTGAAGTTAGTGGGATTTCTGCTGCGATGCAAACTTTGGCCATAGTCAGGCGTGACCGTGTGGCTGGACTGCAAATAGATGGGTGCATCTATCGTTAGCACAGTCTGTCGTTAGGAACGTCACGCTGGGTTTGATGGGTTTTCTCTTCTCCGGCTGCATGGCAGAATCTGTTCACGTAGTCAGTCTGGAAGGAGGAAAACCGAGAGTTTCTGACCAAATGTGAACATGTCATTTCCAAACCCCATGATGGAAGGCAGCACCCAGAGCGCTCCTCGCTGGGCTCTGCCAGCCGAAGGACCATGCCAGCTGTTGGGAAGCACATCTGCTGTGGCTCCGCTCGCTGGGAGCTGGGGGGGGCACGGGTCAGTGGCACTGGGACCCCTGGAGAAGTGAAGTTTTGGGGCAGCAGGAAAGATGGACGATGCAAACAGCACGGCTGTGTCTGCAGAAAGGAGCTGTGTAGTTTCCTAGCGTATCTGGCACAGTTGCGTGACAGCTCCTGGGACATTGGAGAAACACTTTTTTCTTCTCCGTGGGACAGTCTGGTTTCCCTGGACTGGTTATGAACCCCGCAGGAGACAGGGCTGGGGCTGCAGCGCTGAGGAGGTACCTCTGAAGACATGGGCTGTTGGTTTGCAAAGAAAAGCAGGGCTCGGGGCAGCTCTGCATCTGATCTTTCACATATTTTTGGGGAGGCTGGGGGAGGCAGTGTCTGGAGGGCATCAGCAGCAAAGCACACAGCATGGTGAGAAGCCAGCAGAGCCTGGGCCTTCTGTCTCCAAACAGTGGTCACCTTGGGTGGGAGAAGCTATTTTTTTTTCTAACAGTAACAAAAGATCCAGCAATGCAAACCAAAACAACTGCAGGCTTGATAAATCGCATCTGGATTCTCTGCAGAGAGAATCGCATCGTTCTTCATGTGAACAAGTACTTGTGTATTAAAATCAAGATTGTTTCTCTAAATCAACCCTTTCTTATCCTGGAAGGCAGTCAGCATCCAGGCAAGTGCACACAACCAGTCTACAGACCAGAGATAACCAGCTCGGCAGCGCAGCTTGCTCTGTTCTTGCTTACGTGTTCCTGTATTTCCTTATCTCTTTTAAAGGACGCCTTCCCAGCTCCTCTGGACGTTAACATCTCTTGTGGTTGTGCTGCAGCCCTGGTTATTCGGGAAGACTTGTTGCTTCAAATCGGGTCATGCCTCAAATAAAAGCAGCCATAAAATTGGGTTGGAGCTGTGCTTTGCTGAAACGACTGCTTGAGAATAGAGGGTTGAGCACCCAAAGGACCTCGGGCGCTGGACAGGAGACCTTGTGGCATCACCGATGCTGTTCCTGGTGACGCACACCACTGGAAAGTCCTTGGCAGCACTGTCCAGACCTGCCCATCTGTGCCAGAGGGGAAAGGCGAGCCCGAAAGCTTTCTCTGAAGCTTTTGTCATCTGCCAGCTGGGAGCATGAAGGCTTGTACTGCATCCTTCCTGGCGGAGCTGGCCCCAAGCCCACATTGGGAAAACTGCTGGGAAGGGGATGTTGCAGCTTTTCAAGTGTGCTGGGGGCTGTGGCTCCCCTGCATCCCAGAGTCAGCGTTGGTATCTGTGAGGCTGCCCCTGCTCTCAGGCTGTACAAACATATAAATTTCTTTTTTTTAAAATCTCTACTCTGTCCTTTATCGAGGACTTCAGGTGCTCCTGGGGTGGTTCTCCCTCTTTCTTCGCACTCCCATTCTCTCACGCCTTTCTTGGCCGGACCCCTGTCCCTGATGAAGTTACTGGTGGTTTCATCCCCGGCTTCATCGGGTCACATTTTGCCCTGCTATGTGCAGGGCTGTTTCTGGGCAGCGCTACCATGGAAGGCACAGCAGCACAGTAGCCTTTCTGTTCCGAAAGGGAGCGGAGGAAAATCTTCATCAGCTCATGAAAGGAGTCGATTTATGTAATGGATGCTCGTGTGGGTACTGATGTAACGTGTGAGGAATTACCTAGCCATCCCTGGAACAAGGGGTGGGCATTCGGGTCATGGTTAATGGCTCTGAAATGCGAGGCCAGGAGTTCAGCTGGGTTTAGCAAGGCTGGAGCAGTGCCTGGCACCTGGGCTGCCAGGGGAGGCGGTGATGGCGCTGATGAAGATTTAGCGCGATGGTTCAGGATGCCCTGATGATAAATCAGCCTGTTCCGGCGTCATCTTCCCAGCCGTTGAATCCCAAGCCAAGGTGGCACGGGGTCTGCTTCGCCTGCCTCGCTGGCATCTGCAAGGGGGGGTAAGGGCAGGTACGTGGCGGCTGGGTTGGAGAAGATCCTGGCTGTTAAGCAGCCCCATGAATTATTACTCATAGAAACGTGGTATGGAGATCTTGGTATCCAGCCACAAAATGTATGCATTTGACTGGAGGCCAAGGATTTCAGAGTTTTAAATAATGTAAATGTGTGGATAAGGATGATCACATGGTAAAACTTGTTCTTTTTCTTTTTTTTTTTTTTTTTTTTTTCATTNTGAAGTTGTCTCTAAGTTACACAAATGAAGAAATTCCTTATCAGGCAAGAAGTGTGCTTTCTGGCTCCTCCACCCCGGGAGTAACATATTCATATTCCTGTGATGTGCAGGGAAGAATTCATGTGTGTTGTGAGACTTTTTAAAAAAAAAAAAAAAGACGCTGTTCTTCCCAGTGCAATCCAATTGCAGCCCTTTCTTTTGGTAATAATGCTGCGGCTGTTTGTGCGCGGACCCGGGTGGGTGCCGCAGGACCGGCAGCATCTGCCTGGCCCCAGGCGCAGCCCAGCATCCCGGGGTTGTTGCGTTGTGTTTTTTCCTGACCATGGTGTCAAAGCATAAACCCTCAAAGGTTCAGGTTTGGTTCCTTCTGTCTACACTAGATCCTGGAAGCAGTTTCTTCCCCCTCCATCTGGGGTGCGTGCCGCAGGAGCGGCACTGCTGGGCCCTTGCCCGTGGAGGGAAGGTATTTCGGAGACGGTAACTCTCTTTAAATAGCAGCTGTGGAAACCCCTGCCCAGCCTGCGGGACCTGGGGGGCTGTTTTGCTCTGTGCAACCCTGGCAGAGCAAGGACGAGGGGCTGAGAAGGAAGCAAGCCAGCGTGCGTGGGCCGGGAAAACCCAAATTCCTTGTCGGATGTCAGTGGCACACAGCGTTGCACTCGCAATGCGGATCAGATTTGTTCCCGTTTGCTTGAGAGTGAGTGACCGAGGAAAGCGGCAGCCCAAGCGCAGGGCTGCAGTGAGGCTTGCGACCGCGATCTGTGCGAGATGGATAACCCAACCCCGCTTCCCTGGGGCACGTAGCGCGCGGAAACCAACAGGGACCGATGCACCATTACAGTTCTGCTGAGTCTGCTTTGAGAATTTGAGTATTTTCTGTTTATTCCTGCTCCCTGTAGAGATGGAGTTTCTCTGGAAGTCCCTAAAAGAGAAGGCCCAGTAATGAGCCTGCTGGACGTGTAGTCCCAAAAGTCCCTGGAACCTCACGCAGTTGATGTTCTTCCGAGTCCCCCTTCCCACCTCCCCCAGCTCGCGGAGGTTTTGTTGGGGTCTGTTTGCTGTGAGCTGGAAGATGGGAAGGATGACAATGTATGATGTTCTCAAGTTTCCAGTAAAAGTACAGCTGAAGAAGTGAATCACAGCTTCCCCTCTGGAGCTCCTCGAGGAATAATAGAAGGGAAAAACCGGCAGCTTTCCAAAGCCTCGATCCACAGCAATGGTTTCAGCTGAGAGGAATGAAGGAGGAGAAATCCTGCAGCTTCTCCTCCACGTACCCTGGACGAGCCAGGTCCGTCAGGGTGCTCAGCTGAGCTCAGCTCCTGTGCAAAGCCTTGCCCTCTTTGCACGGCAGGTAAAAGCCTACATCAGGCTGCAGGGACGGATCCAGCACCTTACGGTCATCGCAGTGAGGTTCACAGTCCTGGGGAATTAGAAGCATCAGCTGTAGCTGCTTCTAGACTCAGTCCATCACCTAGAAGGCTGATGGTCATATCGGTGATAAAAATCCATCGTGACCGTGGTGATGTGCCATCGTGGGAGGTGAACAGCATTTGGGAGATGGGCAGGAGCCTGGCATCACCACTTGCCCCAGAAGGGACTATCCAGATTGGGGTGAAATGGGGTGAAATGCAGGGTCAGGGGTGTTCTGGGGGCTTGTGTAGCTGTTGCCCGCTCAGACCTGTGCAGCTGCACAACAGCAGACGGCAGCATCCAAGGTCCGGTCTGGCACTTTCCCAAGTGCTAAATGTGAGTTTATAAGGGGATGGAGAAATTAGAAATTCAATAAGATCCAGGAATTCTTGCAACTTAAAAGCAGCTCTACAAATGTAGAGAGCAAGACTTGCAGATCATTACCAGGTGAAAAAACATTTTGGTAAAATATGTGAGCATATGCAAGTAATCTTTTGAGAATGACATTGAGTCTTTTAGAAAACAAATCGTGGGATAAAAGGCGTCTGCAACTATTTTTTTTTTTTTTTGTTATGTCTTGTTAATGGCTCTGTTTCCCACGAAGCCCCGTGTTGAAGGCCTAGCACTAACCTAGGTCAAGTTATTTTTCTTAGGATTGTCCTAGCAGCCGTTAAAATAGAGCAGAGCGTTGTTACTGCAGGGTAATGAATTCCACATAGCTGACTTTAATCCCCTACAACACATCTGAAAACACTTTTCCTGTCCTTGAGCTGTAAATTAAACGACTCGGAACATTTGAGTGCGACGTCTGATCTCTCACCCGTTACGTTAGAAAAGTGTGATTAGTTTTTACTGTTGCCTAAACACAAAGCTCTGACTGTTGGTAGTGTGAACCTGCTGCCAGGGTGGCTTGGGGTGGCCGTGCTGACCCCCAGGTCCCCGCGGCTCCAGGGCTTGCTCGGCTCCCCTGTCCTGGGGGGGCTGCAGGGGACCCCCTTTCTGCTCCTGGTCCTGCTGGGGACGTGGGCACGGGGGTGTTCCTGCAGCTGGGATTGGGATGTGAGCTCAAAGCATCGTCCGTTCTGCAGTAGCTGCCCATGGCAGCTCACTCTTGGGCAGTCACCTCTTAATTATTTTGGATTATCTCGTATTCTGCTGTTCCCGTGGAAAAGAAGGGGTCTCCTTGTGTAATCACAGAATGCTTTGGGTTGGAAGGGACCTGTAGAGGCCATCCAGCCCAACCCCCTGCAGGGAGCAGGGACATCTTTAACCAGATCAGGTTGCTCACAGCCCCGTCCAACCTGACCTGGAATGTTTCCAGGGATGGGGCCTCCACCACCTCTCTGGGCAACCCCTTCCAGGGCTTCACCACCCTCAGTGTAAAACATTTCTTCCTTCTATCCAGCCTAAATCTGCCCTCCTTTAGTTTAAACCCATCACCCCTTGTCCTGTCACCACAGGCCTTGCTAAAAAGCCTGTCCCCATCTTTCCTCTAGGCCCCCTTGAAGCACTGCAAGGCCGCACTAAGGTCTCCCCGGGGCCTTCTCTTCTCCAGGCTGAACAGCCCCAACTCTCTCAGCCTGGCCTCGGAGCAGAGGGGCTCCAGCCCTCGGAGCATTTTTGTGGCCTCCTCTGGACCCGCTCCAACAGCTCCATGTCCTTCTTGTGCTGAGGGCTCCAGAGCTGGACGCAGGGCTCCAGGTGAGGCCTCACCAGAGCGGAGCAGAGGGGCAGAATCCCCTCCCTCGATGTGCTGGCCATGTGTAAGCATAAATGCTCATCAAACATGCAACTTGCATCTCTCTGAGGCTGGTGTTTCTCCCAGTCTCCTTTGCTTTGCCTTTAAAAGTGCCAAAAAGAACCTAAATTGTGCAGTATCAGCTTAATTTCAGAGTAGTTCAAGTGGAAGCTGTGGCTGGGGTGAGCCTGGCTTTGCTCGGGCCGTAGCCGGGAGCGGCACGAGCCTCTCTCGCTTACGTACCAAGGACTATTGGTCGGTCTAAAGAACTGACGGTGAAGCCTTGAGTTTAATCGTTAAAAGCACTAACTACAAATGGGCTTCTACATGCAAGCCTAAGTCTGGTCGTGTCTTTCATTAAGCGTGAAGATGACTACAATGATTTTTGGAAAACACAAGTTTAGCTGCTTTGTGGTACAGCCGGTGTGATCTTTGTTCATTTAGGGGTACGGGGAACTGGGGCACTCCAGGTAGAAAGCGCTGGCAGTACTGGTGACCGAACACCGTAGCTTAATGCAGAGCAAATTTACTGTTACTGCTCTTATCTTCTGCAGTCAGAATCGCTTTCTGAATCTCAGTTCTGATTTACTGGCAAATTGAAGTCTTCAGGGATCCTTTAAGCTGTGTTTGGCATGTGGGCTCCAGAGCTGAGCAAAGGGGAACGTCGTAGCTGCCCCTTCCCAGCGGCGGCGCGAGCGCACATCAGGCTGATTCAGTGCGGGGGGGAAAAAGCACGGAAATAATAACGGTGATCTCTGCCAACGTAATTAGGCATTTTCATTGTTCTGGGCCTCTAGATGGAATTCTTAATGTGGAAGCAATCTACGCAGCACTGGATCGTGGCAAAAAGCAGGTCGGGATTGCTAGGAGTGCTGCCATCCCTGGGAAGGACGGCTTCCTTTGTCCCACCAAAACAGTTGGAAGGACCAACTTAAAGTGAATTGTCCCAGCCTAAAATCAAATAATTACAGTGAAGATAACTTACCAGATCAAGACATCTGGCTATGAGAAAGAGTACGTTATTGCCAGCTGAAAAAGCTGTGACAGTAGCACTGGCTAGTGGTTTGGAACAAAAAAAGCTTAAATCCTCAGGGGATGGATCCGAAGTGCGTTAGAGCCAGCGGGAGTCGTTGCTTTTGATAGGTTTTTGGATCAGACCCTGAATTTGGGAAGGTAGGTTTGTATGCTGACGGGTTTAGATGTAAAATACCAAAGGTAAAAGAATTCTTGGGTTAAAACCATGCTCCTTGGGCTCTGCAGATAATTAAACCAAAGCTGAACGTGGTTATGTGGCAGGGGCCAGAGTCCGGCGAGTGGTCTGTGCCTATCAGCTTTTTTTTCAGGCATGGTTTTAACGCTAAAACCTATTTTCATTAAGTGGTGCGTACACAGATTGTGATGATAAACAGAATAGTTTGCACCTGAAAACTTTATCTTGTACTTCATGCAGTTTCCATCTCCCAACTCAACCTCTTAGCATCCAGAAAAGCCTGTGTACGTGCCTGCGGACCTTGCCCGGGCACCTGCAGCTCCCTTG
Organism: Balaeniceps rex; assembly: GCA_013401315.1. Taxonomy (NCBI): domain Eukaryota; kingdom Metazoa; phylum Chordata; class Aves; order Pelecaniformes; family Balaenicipitidae; genus Balaeniceps; species Balaeniceps rex. The sequence goes on from VYZW01041577.1 coordinate 77,019, forward strand.
AGCCCCGAGCACCGGAGAGCACAGCCCCGCCGGCCATCGCAGCCCCGCCGTGTCCCCAGCCACCTCCAGGGGAAAAAATGATCAGGCACATGGAAAAAAAAAAAAATCTTTGGATGGTGGCAGCGTCCTGCTCTGGCTTGGCAGGACTGAAGATGCATTTGTGAATGGAAACTGTGTTTTTTAAGAGTTTCTATCTGGCACCTGTGTTGAAAGGGTCAAGATGATTCATACAGGGTTGTGTAAGCCTTCTCGCTGGAAGGCATTTGTATGATTCCTGCTGTCGTCTAGTATATAGGCCTGCCAGGGAATGCATATATATATGTGTGTGTGTGTGTATGTATATATATAATGTGTATATATACACATGCACATCAAAATACATTTCAGGATTCAGGGCCAGAATAAAGGGGCAAAGCCAGGAGTACACGAAACAAGAACCACCACAAAGCCTGCCTGCTGGTTTGATTGAACGGAGCTGAGTTTGTGTCTTGAACTCCACACGAAGTTGGTGCCTGTAGCTCAAGAATGGTTTGGGGCTTCATGGTTTTAATAGCATGGAACTGGCATCTTCTCTACTTACCACTGTGCTATTTCTGAGGATAATTTTAGACACATACATATGTATATTCATTTTCTGGTAGGCTTTTATACTATATATATATGTTTGGGCTGAGTTTGCTTTTTTTTTTTTTTTTTAAGTCTGGGTTTTGTTGTTTGGGGATTGGGTTTCTTTTTGTTTGTTTGTTTGGGGTTTTTTGTTTGGTTGGTTTTTTTAAAGCAATTTAAGTTGAGTTTACTTAATTTCCCATTGCAGAGCTGAAGGGAAGACCTGGTCCCCCCCTGTTCTGGAAGATGGCAAGGCCCAAGCGTACCGGATCAACGTAGAGCCGGAACCGCAGGTATGGCAGCAGCAGCCCTGCACACAGGCTGGTCTTCCAGCTCGCTTTGCTGGGGAGAGGAGATCCATATCTGAAATCTGGAAAGCCCTCTGCTCTGCCTGCAGTCCTTCCAGTGGTTAAGCAGTTTCTATGTGTGGTTTTGAAGCGTCGTGGTTGTTAGGCTTTGCCGTGCACGTCTTGCTGTGCTTTCCTTGGGCTGGTAAAGCCCAGGCTCCTGGCTTAAACCCAGCTCCGTAATTGCCCTCCACCCAAGTTTGGCTTTGTGGAATCGGCTCACCAGTGGTGTGAGGAGGCTGGGGAGCACCCAGCACCAGCCCCCCCCTCAGGGCCACCATCAACGTTATTTTGATGGAGCTATTGGGAGCCTTCTGAAGGGCGCTGCCCGATGCCTGCCCTTCCCGGAGCACAGCAACGCCTGGGATCTGTTTGCACCTGCCTCGGCCGACGTGCCTCCGTCTTGACTGCTTCCAAAATCCACTGCACCCTCCTAATCCTGTGGCAGTGATTCACTTCATGTGGTGGTGGATTACTTTTTCTTTTAATAGTCTCCTCTTCCCCCCCCTACTCCTTTCTCTTCCTTCTCTCTGTTTTGCCCCTTGTCTCTTCCCTCTGTCTTCAGCTCTTTTCCCTAGACCCTCCTGCCAGCACTCTGCCTGCAGCCTGCCCTGCCTTCCCACCCGTGGTCTCCAAGAGCCGGGGTGAGGGCAGCGCTGTCTCCAGCAGCAGCCTAGTACCAGGAGGTGGATGGAGCTGAACAGGTCTCCATCTTTCGAACCCATCTCTTGGCTAATAGCTTGTTAGCGAGGTCAAAGATGACTCCCGTTCTCCTTTGGCTCCTCAAAGGGAAGAGGAACGATGTCTCACTCCTCCCCTTCTGCCTCCGAGTTACCTGACTCGTTCTTGGATGTGCTGGCCCATGATGGAGAGGTATCTGTGGAATGAGGAGGTCAGGAGGAGGGGATCGGGCAGCGGGGTGCTCCTGCTGTCTTGCTCCTCCTCGGATGGGTGCTGAGCTGATACGCATGGTGCCAGCTTTCCCAGGGCACACGAGGTAATGGATGGCAGGACTGAAGCCTGCTGAGACTTCTCACTGCTGCAGGTTGGCCAGCCCCTCCCGGAGCAGTGCCGGAGGCACCAGAGCTGCCTGCAAGCTTCAGAAAAACAAAAGTACATTTGTTCAGGCTGACAAAAAAAAAAATCCTGCAATTGCCACAGTGTCATGGGAGCACTCTTGTGCTGATGCTGAGTGTTCAAATATTGCTCACGTGGTTTCCTTCTCCGCAAAGGTGGTTTGTGTTACGCACTGTTTCATGAGAGCCTTTTCTTCAGCGCTGACAAGGTGCCCACGTGCAGATGCTGCTGGCTTAGCTCTGCTGCTCGTCCTAGAGGTGGCTCTTTGAGGGTCCTGACGAGGGTCCCGAGGTCCCCCACAACCCTCCGTCGGCTCAGTGCAGAAGGAATGTAAGAGCTGCAAAGGTGGAGAGGGCAGGATGATGCTGCAAGGGTGGCGTTGGCCTCGTTTCTCTTTGAGGAGCCAGGAGAAGGCACTGGAAGCAGAGACATCACCAAATGACGAGGACGGGGGTGAGATTCTCCACACCGTACGAAGCGCGGACCCGCGTAGTCATGGCTGTGACTGCTGGCCGTGGCAGCCCTGTGACAGATCCGTAGAATGTGCCAATATTTTGCATTCCCGCCCTGGGGCAGCGGGGAGAGCGGCTGCAGAACAGCAGCACCGGCAAACCCACCCCGGTATCGCACACGAGCAACTCGCGGCTCTGCTCGTCTTCTCCTGTGCTCATTGACAGAGCAGGGGAGCTGTGTGCTTGTGCTTTGGGTTCTGGCCATGTTTGCTTCGTTAATCAATTACGGCAATCTTTTTTTGACAGATATTTTTTCTTAATAGACTTTGATGTGCCCAAAACCCTATGAATAATATTAAATAAGGACCAAATGTGCAGTAGTTCCGCTGCCAGACACAACATTTCTGAGGTTTAATGCCGGTTGGATTTGAATCTGACTATTAATATATGTTACATATGGATCCTTTTAAAAATTAGACAGTTACATAGAATATAATGAGGGGGTAGAGATGGATTTTCCTGAATCCAGACCTACACTGAAAATGTCTAAATCTGCGGAGTACTCGGTGGGTAAAGCAGACGTGTTTGCGGCAAGGCACCGAGAGAGGTGTATGAGCAAGGATACGCAGGTACAGGCAGCAGGTTCCTGCTCTTGCTCTCTTTTTCCATGGCTGTTATCCCCACGTTGTCTGGCTTAACGGCTTTTTTGGTCTCCAAGAGCGGAGGTGAAGGAGGTACCACACGCACGTTAGAGCATTCTTGCTGGGGTTGCACCCTAGATGTGCTGGTTGACTCTTCTCGCTCCCCAAACCGACTGTGCCTTGAGCGTGGTTCGTGCTGACGGCTTGGGACACATGCCAGAAGCTGTCCTATTGCAGATGTCCTCCGACTTGCATGATGTTAAGGGTGAGCATCAGCACCCAAGAGCGCAGACCCTTGCAGCAGGCATCCTGTCCCCTGGGAGCAGAGATCTGGTCGTGGCTGGAGCGATGCCATATGACCCAGGGCAGTCCTACGCTGCGTTCATTCAGCCCCTGTAGCGAAGGCACTCAGCAGATTGTGAGAAAGAAAAGACTAAGGAAAGACTCATTGTAAAGTAATAGCTTGGCTCAAAATGAGCAACCTTTAGGTGCACTTCCTCACATCTGGAAAAAAGCGATCTGCTTTGAAACACAGGGAGAAAAAAATCTGCTGGAATTCTGCCCTCGAATCACAAAAATAGGTTTGGGGTTGTCCTTGAAAAGGGTTTTGAGAGTTTTACCCCAAGTGGCCTTTCCAGTAATGTGGAGCACATGTCTTTCCTTCCTCCAGGTTTTACTCTGTCAACTTTTCCATCATACTGGGCAAAGATGTCTTGAAAGTCTTTTGACTTGTGACTACAGTAATTCTTGCTAGAGGCCCCAAAACATGTGAGCATAAGCAGAATGCCTAAATCTGTGCGATTTCTAGGAAAGCACGTACCCTGTAATTACGTTTTAGTTTATTTAGGTGCGATCTTCGTCTTGCAGGCAGTGAGGCTTGCAGTTATCTTTTGTGCAAGAGAACTTGGAAGGTATGGGCCAGCTGATGAGCTCTGCTCTCCTCTCTTTCTAAATCTGTTGTGGTTTGTCTGTTGAGCTTTGTGGAAAACCCCTACTCGGAGACCAAGAACGTAATCAATCCTCCTCATTAAAACTTTGATTAATGCCAGACTGCGGGGAATAACTGCCCTCGCAACTGAAGAAGCTGGAAGTGGAGAGAGTTGCTTGTTCTCAATTAGCAGAAATGACACTGAACAGGGTGCTAGTGAGTCGCCTTCGTGAAATAATACTTTAAAAAAAGCAGGCTTTGGTTATCAGTCAGTTAAGGACAAGTCTGTAGAGGAGGATGCAAATTCAGTGACGTTCAAACCTGCCTCCTAAATAACGAAGGGCTGTGTCTTTGTCAGACCCAGTCATGGGTGATGGTGGGACCCGTGGGGATGCCGCAGGGCGGCTCGATGCTCTCCAGCCAGCAGTGCCGTCGCGTGAAGTCAGGATTCCCATCACACGGACATGACATCACTGCTGACGCATTGGGATCTCCAGTCTCACTTTGCCGCCGGCTGTTTGCCCGGTGCCGGCGTTGGTGTGGGCGCCGGCCCCGGCCGTGCCTCCCCAGCAGCCAGGGAGAGCAGGAGCACCGATCCATCAGTTTCTGGAAGCCCCGCTGTCTTCGGCTTCTTGTAGCATAAGCTGGCTAGTCAAAATACCGCCATGTGGTGCTAATAAAAGGAGAGGATGTTTATTTTCCTGACCGTTCCCATACTGCCAGAATTGGCAGCTTTCTGGCCCAGGGGGGCTGGAAATGTGGGGCAGAGCCCTGTCCGTGCTAATTGACAGTAGATCAAGTGTCTGGGGGTGAGAATAATTGCAGCAGAAATTAAGTTGGCAGCACGTGGCTGAAGCTGGAATAGGACGCAAGTCCTCCCAAACCTGGACCCTTGGCTAAAATCAGCTACGTGGGGCAAAAGGCTGGGTTAAAAGGCTGGGTTTCCTCCGGCTGCCTGGAGAGGGAGAGGTGCTTCCCGCGGGTGGTCCTCAGCTCCATCCTGTGGGAATGGCATCCCAGTGCCACCCAGCTGGCAGAGCGGCACCCGTGTCGCTCTCGGGGGAGGGATGGGGGTGGTGGGTCAGCGCTCCTGGTCCCGCTCACCTTGGTCCTATCCTGCGCCGTGCACCATGAGCAGGGGCTTTCCAAGCCCAACCGAGGGGTGAGCTCTGGGCGGTGGAGAAGAGCTGGTCTTCCCATAGTGCAGGGGAGTTGCACAGAAAGGCTGAGAAGGCTGTTTCTGCTCATCACTTAAGGTTGGGTTTTTTTCCTATGATGTGTTATTTTGTGCTTGACACCAGATTCTCACTCTGTAGAGATTCACGTTAGCTTGCTCTGACTAAAATCAGGTGCGAGGCGTGCAGCTTGCCGTGTGAAAATACCAACCAGGATGGGGTGAAGAGGAGGAACTGGGGCAAACTTGCATCTACCATAGCTGGTCAAGCAGCCTGAACCAGGCAGTGCAAGAAACCCAATGCTCTGTGTAAGCCAGGTCGATGGAAATGCAAAATACCCGGATTTGCTTCGTTAGAAGCGCCGTTGTCAGATGGGCTCAGGTCTGTGTGGCTGCAGGACTAGCGTTGTGCTGGCTGAAGAGGCAGGGGACGGTGACCTGGCTTTCTGGTGCCTGGCTGCAGACCTGCTGCCTCCTGTTGCACGTGTCCTCCAGGCAGCGTGGGCTCCGCAGCATCGTTCCCGTCAGCTTCTCATACCTGCCCTGACCTCAGAAATAGCCACCTCGTAATAGCATCAGTCTATTATACTGCTGATCGTACTTGCTCCTAACTGGAAAAAAAAAAAAAAAAATTAAAAAAAAATCACAGGTGGGCTTCAGGTGTGAGTCTGAGCCTCTGGCGTCCCCGCTCTGGGCACCTGGGGACAGCAGTGGTGTCCCGCAGTGGAGCAGGGAGCGGGTTTGGTGCTGACTTGTCTCTTAGCGCCGATTTTAACAGTTTTAAAAATGTCTTAGATATTCTCATATTTATTTTTTGGTCTCAGTAGATTATCATTGCTTTTTTTTTATTAAGGATGAGTGACTCCTCATTTGATTAATTGGCTCCATGTATTGCTTTAAGTTCTCAGTGGGTTGGTGTTGTGCGGGAGATCCCCGTGTACGTCTCTGCGAAAGCATGGCATAGGCTGGGCTTATTTCTGTGAACCAGGGGTCAAAGCCTCCTCGCTGAAGAGGTGGAATTTCCTTTCCCAAGGTGACCGACCTTCCTTCCTCCTCGTCGGCACGGCGGGATGAGCCACGGCTGCTCCTGGGAAAGCTCTCGCCAGGACCCCCGTCTCCCCCATGGAACCAGCCCTCGTGCGGACATCGACGGGTGCTCTCCGAGTAGGAGGAGGGGGAAGATGTCTGCCTCGTGCTTTTGGGAAAACAAAGGATGAGATAATGCCCTGGCACGAGACCGGGTTCCCGTCGCGTGGGAACTCCCAGCGTGTTGTTTGAGGACTGATTTAATAGCAGAAACATGCTGAATCCGGATGGCCGCTGTAAGCGGCGTCAGCCTCGAACTGCGGGTACTCGGGCAGCGTTTCACACTCAAATACCAGGGTTTGCACTCCACCAAACCTGCTGATCTCATTTACTGGGCAAAGAGGTTACATGCAAGTTGGTGTGCATTTGCGTTTATTTTTTTCCTGTGATATAATATCGAATCGTTTGAAAGCAAAGGAATTTTCTCGGTACCACTGCAATGTGTCGCACTGTTGTAGCTATAACCTTTTATGAGAAATCCTCTCTATACCTCTTCTATAAATCAGCATCTTTATTAAGTGAGCTTCGGTAATCCTGGTATATGAAAGAAGAAAAAACAATCTTAGGATAAAGGGGAAAAAAAATGTGAATGGAAACTTCAAAATGGTGTTTTCTTCTGCCCAGGTAACTTGAATAGTTTGTTCTCATCAGAGGTAAGTAGGAGCTGTACTGAAATGGTAACAATGTGGGTTGATTTAGGACAAAATAGAAAATGCTGTTGGGTAGGGAGCTAGCACAGATGCACACCGTGTTATTTTACTCGATAACATCAGTTTCAGTGATGACTCTGTTAACACGGGGTAAGGAACCAGCCCGCGTGTGTACTCAGAAATACCGCGTGTTTGTTTGGAAGCACACATGTAGTTCAGCGTTTCTGTTTATCCATTGGGAAAAATAACTTACCCCCTTTCACTTTTCCTTGTTGCTCACTTAAGGTGAATGCATCGCTCTTTGCAGTCGCTTGTTTGACCTGCTGGGGTGCGAGCGTGCGGAGGGAGCCCTCCCCGAGCGGCTGGGTGCCGGGGGGACGCTGGGTGCGGGAGGGATGCTCGCTGGGGTCCCCCAGGCTCCTTGCAGCCAGCCAAGTGGCTCAGGGCCCACCGGCTGCCAGCACAGCGGGCGAAGGGGACGGGCGAGGGCAGGGAGCGGCTCCCAAAATTCTCTTTGGCAGGAGGGGTTGGTAAATGGCAGCCAGGGCTGCAGCGGCTGCCGCCCATCCCCTGGAACGGCGTGCTCCGGCCATGGAGGGCTGGGATGTCCCATGGGCACTGCAGGGCTTGTCTGCTAGCAGGAAAGCTGGAGACGTGTTTTTGACTCAAGCTGAGTTTATCTTCTTTATTAATGAGTAAGAGCAAAGGGTTGGGGCGTTCCAAAATGAAAACCAAAAATATCGTCACTATCCTATTGCCTTTGTTGTGTTTCCTGGTGTACCTTGCCCTGGCTTTTACAGAAAAGGACGTTTGGATAAGCCACGCTGATGAAGCAGGCATCTTTTGGGTTTAAGCATGTAAAGTTTCTGTAGTCTGAAGCTTAGCTTGTTGGCAGTGATGCTTTTTCTTCTTTCTTAGCTGCTGGTAGTGGCTATGGAAAGAAAATCAGAAAGTGTGATATGATAACACCTGAAAATGCAACAATTCCCCTAACTGGGAGTAGAGGAGAGACACAGTAAACTGCAAAGGATGAAATCAGGGCATTGCCTGTTAGCGTCAAGCTCACCAGGTTTGTTCTTTGAGCCAAATGCCAGATGGTGAGAAAAGCGATTTAATGGCAGCATTAAACGGTGGCTCGGGCAGGTGGCACTGAAAGGGGAACAGCAGCATCTTCCCGAAGAGGAGCGGGAGCAGGCAGGAGGCCGGCGTGGATGCTTGTTTGTTGTTGCTGCCGTGCAGTATTGCTCTGCCGTCTCAATGCACTGACGCTGCGGGTGCAGAAGGGCTTTGTCCGCAGAGCTTTGCCCCAAGGTGTGTTGAAAACGCAGGCAGTGCATCCTGCGCTCCCCGGTCCAGCAGAGCGTGTGATCCCCAGCTCTCTTGCTTTTTTGTGACAGCGTTAATAAACCCGGTACGTTTGTACAAAGCCCTCTTCTGTCTGCTTGTTAAACACCCCCTTGCACCCTTGATATTAAAAACATGCCCTCTACTCCGGAGCAGGCGAGATAAATGGAAACACATTTTAATCATTCTTGCCGGTCTGGGGTAACTTTTTTTCCATTGCTGTGGATTTTTAACAGCGCGCTGGGGAGCCCGGTACTTAAGGGATGAAGTCGTGGCGTTGCAGCTCGAGTCCCTCCTGAGCTCTCTAAGTCGCGCGAGGGCTGTGGCTTCTCCCGGGGGGTGAAGCTGTTTGCCGGAGCCGCTGGGAGCCAGCGGCCGTCAGACCCTTGCCGGTGGCCAGCAGCGTGACTGCGTTGAGGTGGAAAAGTGTTTGCTCCTTCAGAAGGGTCTGTAGCTTGCTTCTTGCTACTTGTGAGAGGTTGTCCCCGGGTTATGCGTGTGCTGTCCTTGTGTTGTACAGCGTATAGCGCAGAACATGTGCATGTGCAAATATACAGCTGGAATATTTTCCTAGCTTACCCTAAAAACACTTTTTTTTTTTAATAATACCTCATTTTACATCACAGAGCTGCTTTTCGTGAGAGCACTCCTTCAGAAAGGGGTGGACATCTTCCTTCTGGAAGTTAAGACATTCCCAACCGTCGTTTACAAATGGTTTAGAAACTTCCCCGTCCACGCAGAGATGTTGGGGACGGCTCTTGTCAAGCCTGCGATAACGCTGTCACAAGTGACACGCCACTTAAAGCCAGTAGGAAATGTTCAGCTTTTACCCCTCTGGTGCTGTCACTCCTGATCCGGCGCTCTCGGCAGGGTGAGCCACAGCCTGGCACCGGCGCCGGCGCTCTGCAGTGCAGAATCCCCAGCTCCTGGAGTCATGTGTTTATGGAATTACTCCTGAAAAACAAAGCCAGGCTGTGATACGTAAAGGTATGTGTGTTCTGCCTGTGGAAACGGGGGTTTGTGGTTGGAAATTCGCGCTGATGGCAGATGACACGGCTGACCTCCGCCTGCTCGCTGCCGTAACAACAATTAAATAGAAAGAAATGGAGACTTTCATATCACGCCTGTGCTTGCAGGGGGTTCGGCAGAAATTGCAGAATGTAATACAGAAATAAGCGCTTTAAAATGAGCCTGACTGCCGGGGCCGAGACCACGAAGCCGAGTAAACCTTAGCAATGCTCGCAGGGGCTGCGTCTCTGCTCTCCTGCACATGACCCACGGGTGTTTTTCCGCATGTCCGAGACCCGGCACGAGGCCGTGGGGCTCGTTTTGAGCCCCTGTCCCGTGATCTCCCCCGCTGCGTGCTAACAGGGTACAGACCGTCCTGGGGGCGCGGGCGGGCTGGGGCTCGGCCAGGCTCCAGCTCGAGTCGTGTTTCACGTGAACGTTGTCTGCGGCCTTTTAACTAAAAGACCATCTGATTTTAAGGGTTTGGTCTCTTACTTAGAGGGATCTGAAAAACGAATTTGGTGTTCAGCTGATGACTGGGAAAGGAGTGTAGTGAGGAGGACGTGATGGATAAAGTTTTTCTTCAGACTGTGGTATATGCTGAAAGAGGAACTTGGCAGAATGTTTGAAATCTGCCTCATAAAATAATGCTCTGTTCATCCAGCTTCAGCAAGCTACCCCCGACCTTTTCTCTTATCGGTTAATCTGAGCTGAGCTAAATAGTGGGATTGTACTTAGAGCTTTTTAAGGTTAGATTGAAGCCTGCTTAGTCTGTGAAACCAGCACCTCAACAGGACCTCTGAACTGTGCTCGTAGGGAAATACGTGATAAAATGTGTGTAGCCTTTAAAATTTATCCTTCTCCCCCAGCTTTGGGGGCAGCCTTTGATATAAGGGTTCACCACGGGACTTCCTTCGAGGCAGTGAGCCGGAGAACCGATCCCGCTCCTGCGGACACCGGCCACAGCGTAAATCTGTTATTTGCATTCAGATGAAAATAGCGCCATCCGTCCCATATAGCTCCTCCGTGGGGTAATGGTAAGATTTCCATTTCTGGGACTTTTGAACCAGTTTATCAGAGACAGAGCTGTTGAAAAGCTGGGGGAGGGGAGGAAGGGATTGCTGTATCACAGTTGTCTTCTGTGCAGAGGTTGGATTTCGGTCTTGAGGGTGTGGGATGTGCTAGGATACGTCTGGGGGTCCGGATGTGCTAGGATACGTCTGGGCGTCCGGATGTGCTAGGATATGTCTTCAGGCTTAATCACTTGTCACATTTGCATGAAAGAGGACTTGCAGCAATGAAGGCAGTAAAATTTCACCCACAAAAAGCCCTCTGCCAGGAGAGGTTGGAATCAGGCCATTGAAGCCCGACTGTACCCCTTGGGTCAGAAGAAAAGGCAGCCACGGGCAGAAATTGCACCTTTGCTTTAAAAATCCTTGCCCATATCCTATCCTTTTCTCTTGCTGCCAGGTCCGAACTAGTCCCGTTGAGCCCTGGGCGGCCAGCAGAGCCAGGTGCCCATTGGAGAAGCCAAGGAGTCCATCACCAGGCTGTCTGGGCGCCCTGGACAGTAGGTGTGGTGGGGATGGGTCTCAAACTGCTGCTCAGCCTTGCAGGAACCGTGATGGGTTTGCTCCAAGCCGACCTTCCTTTGGGTGTAGCTATTGGGGCAGATAGTCCTAATGATGACATCCTAATAACGATAACAGTGACATATAAACATTATCCCGCTTCCGCAAAAAAGTGCTCTTGCCCTCTTCTCTTCCATGGTAGGCAGCTGAGGGACCGCTGCCAGGGACACATCTTTTAGCCATGTATTGCAGAGACGGTTGGAGAAACGCTGGCGGGCTCTCTGCAGAGCACAGCTGGGCTCAATTACCAACGCTCGGAGCAAGGGAGAGAAAAGTCAAATGTCGGTGAGGAGCCGGAGCGCTCGAGCTCGTCCTGCTGCCACCGGAGGATGGCCGCAAGCGACCAAGCATGCTCACAAGAGGTACCCCATCAAGGTGACCCTGCGGCTAAGGGATGCTCCGACCTCCCGGTGCACAAATAGCAACGCTCGCATCCCTAATTCGGCATTTTGGCAGCAAACGTCTGGCTGACGCTGATGGATTGTGTTCTGGTTTTAGGAAGAGAGTGGATGTGAAGTACATCAAACAGAAAACTGCTTTCGGCTGAGCCAAGCCATTAATGACCTTCAGCTCTGTTTAAGTCTGACACGGCACGTGTTTATAACCGAGAGTAGGACCGGATCCCCTCGGCTTAGGAAAATAAACACCGTGCAGGCGATCCCCGCTGCGGCCGGGTGCCTGCGCCGGTGGGAGCCAGAGCTGCTGCCGGTCCTTTCCCTGCAGATCTTCTCCCACTGCACAAGTGGGCTCCAGGATAGATTTGGGGCTTGGAGGTGTAGTTTCGGAGGTGTGTTCGGCTCTGTGCTGGTGGGTCTGCTCCCAAGGAAGGGGTTTCAGTTACGCTATGCTGCCATTGCTCAAAGCTCTTCCAAATCAGGCCAATGGGCGTAGGTGCGTACGTGGAGGCTGTAGGAGCTAATGTTGACCTCTCAAATTAGCAATCTTCAGTTTTAATCTCTGTCTGATAGCCTGGAAGATGAGATTAATTATTTTGTTTGTGCTTCTGGCCTTTTAAGGGTCTAATTTAAAACACTGTGAAGTGGATGAACTTTAAAGGCTTTGGATCAGAACATAAAGTCTGATGTTCTCTAAAGCGGTGTCGAAAACCTGTGGTCTCTAGAGCTAAAGACTTGTATTTTAAAAAGTCTGAAAGGACAAATAGGGTATTTTGCAAAATATAAAAAAAAACAAAAAACTTTTTCTTTTTTTTTTTGGCTTAAGAAAAAGAAATTGAGGCAGCAAAATGGTCAAACTTTAGGAAAGCAAGGTTGGATGTATTTTACCAAAGTGTATCAGAATACAAACGCGAGTTCCCAAAACTCTTAAGAAACCATGTCTGGTATAGCGTGCTCTCCGGGTGCGAAGGGCGGTTGGCCCCTGCAGCCCTGAGAGCATGGCTGAGGGCGGCTGGTGCCGAGAGCGGCCAAGGCGGCGAGCACGGGGGACTTTGGGCTTGGGTTTAAACCCAAGGGTTGAACTCTTCCCAGCTTTGGATCCCAACGTTATCCTGTTAAGCAGACGGCTGACACTGAGTGCTCGTCTCGATGTATTTTAAAACTCGGAAGAGATTTATGCTTTTTGTTGACTCTACAAAAGGTGGTTTCAGAATATGATAAACTCTCTCCAAAAGAGACAGGGACTGAGATTGATTTTCAAACCTTTCGAAAATTCCTGGTTGGCCGCATGTTTTCCTACTTACGGGAACGCTTATTTCAGCAGTGATTAGCTTGATAGATGTTCTTAATTTTTGAGCCTTCTGTCCTACTACAGGTTTGACTAAAAATCCTGAGGGATGGAAGTGCCTCAGTTCAGCTACTCCAGCAGAGTCAGGGGCACGACTGTAGCCGGCAGGCAAAGCCGATCTTCTTAACCACTACCTGGAGTACGCGTTAGCTCTGCGTGGTGGAGCCACAGGGTGTATTTGTATTTCTGTTGAAATCTTCAATTTGCTGCTTTTAGTGTTCCTCTGTATGTTTCCTGAAATTGGAAACAACGTGTGCTGTGAAAAGCATTTGAGCTTCATTGCTTTGCTGATTGTGCTCGTTGCTCTACGGGCTGTGTCCAGGCATCACGCTGTAGCTAAATGAAATACCTTCAGCTGATATAGGGGAACAGAGAGTTGCTAATAAGCAGGCATGGAACAGAGGGACTTGCTAGAAATTGAATAAGTGCTTGTAGAAGAAGGAAGGAAAAAAGCTCTCCCTGTTTCTAGCTCGTTGAGGAATTCCCAGGATTAAATCCAAGCAACCCATCATTCAGCATCTTTCCCTTAAATATAAAAGGAAAATTGTTCTTTTCGTGCTCTCTGGGCTGCATTGTGTGGTCGGGACAAGAGCCAGGCATCCGAAAACCAGTTAAACTTCTCTTTTCTCCTATCTTAATAGATGGCGGCAACCAAGAACGTGCTTGAGACTCTGCATAGAGTGAGGTACCGCTCGGCGCAAGCAAAGCTGATGGCATCTGGCTCTTAGTGTCCAGGGGGCAGTGGAAAGAAACGCAGTAGCTCAGGCACGTTGGCCAACCCGAAGTGCCTGATGGGCACTCTACATCCCTACGGCAGCTCGGGGCGAGGCGCTGCTCCTGCCGCAGCTACGTACGCACGCCTGCCCCGGCTTCCTGCGCCTCCTGCCAAGAGAAACACTCCCATACGCCATGGCGCGTTTTCCTTCTGCTGGAAACGGTTCCTCGGGACATAAATACTGTATCAGTAAGGGCAGCCCTTACCCGTACCTGATAAGCGCAGGCTGCGTTCGTGCAATGCTGATAAATCCATCTTGAGGAGGAGGAGGTGGCTTGATGATGCAGTGCAAGGGGTGGCCAAGGCAGGTGCTTGCTGCAGGTCATCTTTTTTTGTTTGCAGTGGCTCATTCTCCTCTAAATAATCCCTTTTGCTCTGCTCATTCCTTCCCCCCAGTGGGAAGGGACAGGCTGGGGGTCTCCAGCAAGGTGGTGACCACAGGAGGTCGGTCTGGCTGGGCGCTGACCGAGGGCAGTCGCTGCACATCGTGCTGCATCGGTGCTGCAGCCGCACACAAAACCACCCCAAAACCCGCCTGCTCCCCGGGACTGGGACTTCAGGCAGCTGCTTCCTAGCTCTGCCTCGTGTTTATCTGGTGTGGGACGGCTGCGTGAGTCGTGTTTGCCAGGAGTGGGGAGGCCTGGGCTGCAGGAGCTCCAAACGCTGCGTGTCAGGAGGTTGGTTACGCTTCGTAATTGATGGTCCTAGAAGGCAAGCGTGAGAAAACAGATTGCAAGTTTCTGTTTCGTCGGCTAAAAGAGTTCTCCTTGGTGAAACTTCCCAGGCCAGCTCTTAGGAAGGGTTTGCAAACCCTCTTAATTTAAGGGAGGCCATAAAAAGCAGGGAAAAAAAAGCCAGCAGAGAAAAGCAAATTAGGTCCCAAAGGGGGGAGGTTTTTTCTGATCTTGAATTTGAGAACTGGAAAGAAATCCATCTGGTTCTAGGTTTCTGAGCACAAATGCATGAGTTTTGCACAATGCGAAGCCTTGCAGAGGTCTCACGGGAAAACCCTGAAACAGCCTTTGAGATGGCAAAAAGGAGACTGAGCTCGGTCCCAGGAGCAGCTTTTTGTGCCACAGGAAAGTTGCGTAGCAGAGAGACTGAGAGCGGCAAGGAAGGCAAAGACTGGTGTGCTCTCGGAGGGGTAAATACTTTCCGTGTGTTTCCCCCAAAGCCATTGGCTGCCCTTGACGTGAAGCACAGCTCTCCAAAGCCTGCTTGGTGGGAAATGCTGAGGGACATCCATTGCTTCATCTCTGTGGTCTTGGTCTGGTAAGAGCTGGGGTAGCAGGAGTGCTCCGTGTCCATCAGGAGGAGCCCGCTGATCCCTATGGATGCTGCTGGGTCACCTGTAGCTTTATAACACGGCTGAGAAGACACACGGGTGAGCTGCCACCACCGCGAGCATCCTCCTCCCGCAGGGATGGGCAGCCGGTGGCGACCGGGGACACCGAGCAGCTCGGCAGTGCAGGCAGGGCTCTGAAACGCCCCGTTTCCACCTCCGGGCTTTCGTGTCTTTTGGAGAATGCCCAAGCAATAAGTTTTAGCTTTATAGCAACGTTTGCTGCTGATGTACAAATCGTTGAGCTTAGCAGGAACGCATAGCTGACGCTTTACAAACCGACTCGGATTAGAGCAAGTCCGTGGAGGTTATGGCCTCCGGGCCCTTGGATGGAGGAGGTTTTCACTCCAGAAATAGCTGCCAGCCCCGTGTCCCCCAGCAAAGGCTCTGGGTGTCCCTGCTACAGCCCGTGAGGCCAGCAGAGAGAGGGGCAGAGGACCCTGCCCTCTTCTCTGCAGGCAGGGGCTCCAGCGCCGCTTCCCTCGGACCGAGCGCCCATCTAAGCCCCAATGCACAGATAATTAACGATAATGGCTTTTTAAAAGCATAACTCTGGCCTGCCAGGCAGCATGGGCCATTGCTTTTTTTTTTCCCCTGAAATGTTTATGATCCTTCTTTTCCTCTCCGTGTCACGGTTGAAAGTGTTTTCTTTATTTCCCTTGAAATCATAATGTAAATCTGGGAATTGGAAACCCATAGCCTGGTTGTAATTTTTGTTAGGAATATAAATTGGGGAACAGTTAAAATTATATTATTCCTGGCAGCGAAATTCCTTTTTTAATAGATAATTTGAAGTTATTACGTTGGAAGCAGTTTTCCCCATGTGTGTGTGCATGCACGGTGTGGAAGGAGCAGCGCCGAGCAGGCTCGGGGCGGCCGTTGGGGCTTTCGAGGCGGTGGAAGTGCCGGGAGCTTGCCGGAGTCTGCAGTTTTTCAGCTGGTGGCAGAAAAAAACCTCAAAGGCACCGTCTCGCAGTTCGTAATTAAGCCCGGGTTTTATCAACGGGAGTTTTGCCTTGGGAAGAACTGAAGGATTGGACTTTCAAGATCTTTTTCTAGCGGGATCTGGTTTTTATTTCTCTTAGCTGCTCATTTTTACAAGGCTTGGGAGCACCGGTGTTTTCTGCTGTGCACCAGTGATAGACATTTGTTTCCAATTAGTATTTATTGGATTATTTCAGTCAAAAGTCAGCTTTGTATTAGAGCCCCGCAATATGCGCTTTATTTGTTCCCCGGACGGCGTTTTCTTTTTCTGCTTGGTTTTGCATCAGTGCCAGTCTACCGAAGAGCTGGCGCAAGGCAGCATCGCTGGGGATCTGCCCTGAACCAGATTAAACAGATTAAACCAGATTAAACAGATTACAGCCTCTTATCCAGGCATCTCTCTCTTCCCTCGGTACGGGCATGTTTCTGACTTGCATGGCTGGAAATAGCAGCAGCCGGAGCGTGTCCGTAGGCTGTGTCTGCCTTGCTGCTGCTTTTCCCGATAGCTGGAATTAGCCCCTCTCTGGGGAAGGGGCTGCTGGTCGCTCCCCGGGCTGGCCGCTAGCGGCTAAAGCCGGGCTCGGGTGGCTTGCGGCAAGGGTAGCAGGAGGTACTGTTGGATTTGTGGGTGTGCGTGGGGCTGGCTAACAAAGCCTTGGAAAAGCGCATAGGTAATGTTTTTATGTAGGTAAAATAATATGGAAAACGTGCGTTTTAATGGCGTCTGAGTTCCTGACTTGAAGTCGTACGACAAAGAGATTTCCGTAGTTTGCTTTGGGAATTAAAAAGCCGATGGAAATACGAATACCAAGCTAAACCCTTGACCAGCGCGCTTCTCGTGCTGTTAATGATCTTATTTTGGGAGAAAACCTCCCAAAACGAACACGGATCTTTGTGGACGAGGGTAGTTGCGAGCAAGTGAAGGTACCAGGGCTGGCGCCTCGGCTTCGGGTCTTGCCCAACCTGTACGCGAAGCTGCAGAGCCTGGGTTTTATCGCGTTTTGCTAATGTAAATCAGGAACGATCGCCCCTAAGTCAGGAGAGCAATAAGTGCTCGCGGAGTGATGTAACGTGAAACGAGAAGCAGACTCGCAGCCTTTCTTTTGCGGAAATAACAAATATGCTTGTACAGGAGAATACATGCAGAATACTTGGCAGTGGCTCACCGTGGAGAAACAGGCAAGTTCGTTTGGTCGGGGACCGGGGAAAGCTGCACGAATTCAGCAAGATTTAACTGCAGGCCAAGCCCGAGTGTTCCTTTTCCTGCTGCATATCTCTCTTTTCCATAGCACATATAAAATATTATTACTGCAAACTGTCCTGACGCAGCCTCTCCACATGTAGCATACTAAGAACTATAAATCTCAGTTTTTTCTCCTTTTTCTTCTCTTCCAGGACAACGGGCCTGCCCAGAGCAGGAGGCCGATGCCCCACGGGGCTGGTGGCAACCCCGTGGACAACAAGCAGATGCTGAACGTGCAGCACCACCACCCGACCCGGCTCTACGCTAACAGCGGCTCCGAGTCGGCTCTGCCGGGCCAGCTGAGCGGGCTCCACATCGCTCCTGCCCAGAGGTAGGACAAGAGGCACCGCTCGCGCTCTGGGTCCCGCTGCTCTTCATGAAAACTCTGTTTCGGGGCTGTGCGTTGAGGCTGTGGAGCTCCTGGAGCTCCAGAGATGCTGGGTTCAGCTCCTGCTCTGTTCATCGAGGGTAGGTGGGAGGGGAAAAAAAAAAAAAAGGGGGGCGGATTTGGAGGTCCCAAGTTCTGAACAAAAGGGCCACGCATATGTACGTAGCAACTGCAACACTGACTTGTGATGCTGAAGCAATGTTCAACCGTTTATTTTGGAGTTGAGTGAAGGTGCTGGTTTTCCAGATCCACATAAGATCCTTCTGTTGCCGATGGGGGTAGGTAGATGAGCGGGATCAGATCCATTCCCCAGGCTGGGATTAATGCCAGGGAGTGTCACAGACATCAGTATCCTGGTTTTTCACAGTATATATTCAAGGCAGGATGGAGGGGTTTGCTCTCCTAGGAGTGGGGATCACACTTCCACAGACCCCAGAGCAAACACTGGGCTTGGGAGCTGGAGGCATCCATAGAAAAAAATAGCCCCAGGAAACTTGGGATGTTTATAAATGTAAGAACTGCTCGGTACAGCTGTCCGGGAGGCTGGGAAATAAATAATGCTCGTAGGAATGAAAAAGCTTTTGTGTAGCCAAGAATGGTTTGGGTGGATAACTCGGACTTTGAGACAGGCCAGGTTGTGGACTGCGACGCTTTTGCACGGCTTATGCTGCTGATGATTTATGCCTCTCCAGGCTGGCAAAATATTCTGCAAGAAAGTAATGTCTGTATCAAATACAAAGAGCAAAGAGAGTTTCTTTTCAGCTTGGGAACTCTGTGCCTGCATGAATTCATATTCCAGTGACGCTGCGAGCCAGCTTATTCCCTGTGCTGTTCCAGGAAAGTTAATGAAGTTGGAAAGAAGAGAACCGCACAAAAAATACGGAGAACAAAATCTGATGTTATCTGCGTGCGAGCAAAAAGCCAGGAGATCAGCTTGGGTGTTTGAGTAGCACTGGGTCAGAAGTGCGTTCTCTTTGAATTTGGGCTTGATCAGCCTGGACTGGTCAAAACCTGCCCTTTTTCATTGAAAATGTGTGAGTTGATGTCCGAGGGGGCTGTAGCAGGGCAGATGGGCGCTCGGGGCACACAGGAGGGTTTGGGCAGGGATGGGCTCTCAGCTGCCTCGGCAGCCTGGTCCCCGGCAGCGGCAGCTCGGAGCCGCGGGAGAAGCTTGGTGGGTTGCTCCCAGAAAACAGAGCTTTGGCTTTTCTTGGAAAGTGAATTTTGTTTGGGTTTTTTTTCCTTTGTTTGTTTGAAAGTGAATTTTCTTTCTTTTTTGTAAGTGGGCATGGATACAATGCTGGTGGCGAAAATGAGTCAGATGACGGCTAAACCGTGTTAAGCCGTCTGATGGGGCTCAGGGCTCTTGCTATTTTTATTGGTTTTATAATGACCTTGATGACCTCCTCCTTAAAAAGGAAAAGGAGCCCCTTCCCACCAGCTCTGCTGTGGGGCCTCGGCGAAGCACGACAGCGCTTGAATTCGTCCCTACTCAGCAGGACACATGGACCCGAAATCTTTTTGTTTCCAAACTACACTTTTCATGTTTTGATGTATCGAGTGAACCGGAATAATGGTTTAAATTACTATTTGTTTGTTGTGCCCCAATCGTGCTGCGTACAGGCAAGGAGCAGCTTCAGGTCCGGATGCTGAAGGTGGGCGCGTGGCTGCGGGGGGAGTTACGGGGCTGCTCCCCTGTCCCGTCCTCGGTGTCGTGGGTTTCTCATTTAAGCTGTGGGCTGTGCGTGGCAAATGGATCTTTTAACGCAGTCGCCTACAGAAACTCTAACCTCAAAAGAGGCGCCTGTGGATGGCAAGGGGATTTGCTGTCGTGCCTGCGCCTGGCAGCAGCACACGCTCTCCCCTGGATGCCCTAACAGCAGTACCAGGGGCAGGTGGATCCCCTCACCCTAGGTAATTAATGATATGCATTGTTTTACCCATTTTTTTTTTTTTTCAATAAGTTCCATGTGTGGCAGAGCAATTTACAGTGCTTGTAAGCAGCTGCCCTCTTTCCTGAAGGCATCTGGTAACTGGGCCAGCCCTAGCTGTGTTGCTCAATCGGAATGGGTTTGACTTCCCCGGTTCCAGGGCTGTTCCTGGGACAGGCGTACCTCCAGGCAGGGAACGGCCTGGGAGCCCAGAGGTGTTTAATTGAATCTGTGGGAATGCGGAGGTTTCAGTACCGCCCTGGCGAGCTGAAAATTGCTGTTTATATTTGACTTGAGCCTTTCTTGCTTTTTCTTTAAAACAGCCTCGACCCCTTGAAGTCTCTCCCACGGAACAGAAATGGGATTGATGTGGAGTCAGATGTCTACAAGATGCTTCAGGATTACGAAAAGCCCATTTCGGAGCCTAAGCAATCCGGGTCCTTCCGATACTTGCAGGGCATGTTGGAGGCTGGCGAGAACGGTAAGGAGGTTGGCACCCATAGCGTGTCCCAACGAGTCCCCTACACCTCCCCACGACCGGGGCTGCAGCCGGGGCGTGAACCAGCATTCGGTCCCTCTGCACCCCGTTCCGTGGCCCCACACCCACCAAGTTGCTGTTGCAGGTTTAACCTCCTTCTCCTTCCCTTGCTGAGGTCCAGAAGCTTGAAAAGCCTCTAAAGGACCCGACTGCGAGAGCCGATGGGGTGGGTTTGCAAACTCCTCTGCTCTGTCACTTTACCGCACATAGCTTCGGTGCTGGGGCAGCTCAGCTCGGCGCGGGAGGGTCCGAGCACCCAGATGGCAGGTTTCAAATCGGGGTTTCAGATGCTTAGGCCAGCATCTGGAGGCTTACCAGATTTTGTGGCTGACTTGAGCATCGTGTGCAAGTTGGATTTGCAAACCGCTTCTGCATGGCAGCTGTTTTTCTGAGACCGTTTATGAAATGTAACGGCCTAAAGCGGTTGTGTCGGATCACCGGTGGAGAGCCGTAGGCCTGGTTGAGTAAATGGCATTTGCATAAGGACGTGGGATGGTCCTCAGCAACGCCAGGATGGATATCAGGAGCTCTTGGCTCACTTCTCAGGTCTGTCGCAGCTTTCTGCCTGTGTCATTACCAGGGCAGGAGCCAAATCCGAGCGTTAAATAATAAGATCCCCAAACCATACGTTTCGGCTTCTTTTTATTTGCCTTTCAACCTTAAGTCCATTGGGGCTTTTATGTTCAAACTTTCAGGTTTCTCTTTACAATCATTAGGGCAAGACTCTTCTTTCTGCTTCCTTCCAAGAGCCTCAAACTCCCATCATGTGAATCCAGGAACTTACATTTTATGGGAAAATACCAACTACTGCAAATCTCATTACGAAGCCGTGAGAGGTAGCGAGTCAGGCTGTTGCACTTCAGTTTCTGCGTATATAAAATGATGGAGATTATATTCTTTCACTAGAAGGATATTGCTTCTTGCTTCACAAGAAGCACGATCGCAGGAAGCTTCTGA
Source organism: Balaeniceps rex (assembly GCA_013401315.1). Classification (NCBI taxonomy): domain Eukaryota; kingdom Metazoa; phylum Chordata; class Aves; order Pelecaniformes; family Balaenicipitidae; genus Balaeniceps; species Balaeniceps rex. The sequence goes on from VYZW01041577.1 coordinate 97,864, forward strand.
GCATCAGGATTTTCCACCCATTTTCGTTTTCTCAGTAGTACTTGGGCATGTCCACAAAGCATGAGATGGGATCGGCCTTGGAAGTGCTGGGTGTAAATGTTACAGCCCCTCCTAGGCTGGCAGAAAACTGATGTTAATTACAAGTTCCAGATGTACCTTCAGGTCCTTCACCGAGAGCAAGCACGAGCAGCTTCCCAGCCAGGCGCCTGCTGCACCCCCAGGTCTCCTCATTAGGGAGAAGCAAATAGGAAGCGTTTGTGTTAATCCCAATTAATAACGGTGCTGCCCCTCTTCCCCCTTCTCTGTGCCAGGGAAAGGGAACAAAACTGGAGCTTTTCTGGTTTGCTGCTGCCTCCCCTCACATCCCGCAGCCCTGGGGTGGCAGAAACCCAGCGCTGCCCATTGGGACGAAGGGAGAAAAAAAAAGGGTGTGGGCTTGGGGACGGGGAGGACAAAGAGGTGCCAGGACAGCCCCCGGACCCTGGGACTGTCCCAGCCGGTCCTGGACCTCTGCTCACCCCGGCAGTGTCTCAGCACCAGCCCATCGCTGATGCAGCACCGTGTGTTTGGAGCCTGGGGCTGAGACGGCGCTGACGGGTACCAGCCAGCGTGGCGGCAGGCTGGAGAGGTGTCCTGGTTTCGGCTGGGATGGAGTTTGTTTTCTTCCTAGGAGCTGCCGTAGTGCTGCGATTTGGATTCAGGATGAGAATAATGTTGCTAGCACACTGATGGTTTAGTTGTTGCTGAGCAGTGCTGACACTGGTCAAGGACTTTTCAGCTTCCCAGGCTCTGCCAGGGGCACAAGGAGCTGGGAGGGGGCACAGCCAGGACAGCTGACCCAGCCTGGCCATAGGGACATTCCATACCATATGGCGTCATGCCCAGTATAGAAACTGGGGGGAGTTGGCCTGGGGGCAGCGATCGCTGCTCGGGGAGTGGCTGGGCATCGGTCGGCGGGTGGTGAGCAATTGCATTGTGCATCACTTGTTTTGTATATTCTTTTATCATCATTATTATTATTTTCTCTTCCTCTGCTGTCCTATTAAACTGCCTTTATCTCAAAATAGGGTTTTTACTTCTCGCCCACCGGGGAGGGTGAGCGAGGGGCTGCGTGGTGCTTGGTTGCCAGCTGGGGTTAAACCGCGCCAAGAGGTCACCTCCCGGGGCTCTGCCACCAACCCTTTCCCTCTCGGCGGTGCTGTGCAGTGGGCAGAGGGATGCGTGGGCAGATGTGCGCCTGGCTGCAGGCACGGTCTTGCTCGTGCTTCGGTCGTTACAATGCTATAAGTGTTTATTTCATAAGGGATGAAATGAAGTGAAAAGCATCTCTCCTGGCATAAAGCTCTGTGATGTTTCAGCACGGTTGAAATCCCTGTGAGTGTTCCTGCTAGGCTGTTTTACAGCTTCCACCCCTGCTCCTTTTTCCTTAAGCCTAAAATTACACATTTTTGCCCGAGCCTGCTGTGTGTTGTCCTTTTCAAAGTCAAGATCTCCTCTCCTGAGGAGCTGGGTGTCTCAGGCAACGACCTGTTTTATATGAAGGTGTTGCTACTGGAAGCTGTGTTTTCTTCAGCCACGCCAGCTCCCTCCCGCACCTGCAAGGAGCAATGCTTCGTGCTGAGGGTCTGGTGGAGGCTGGAGGAATCGCAGCAGTCGGCTCCGTAGGCACCCTTGGCGTGGGAAGAAGCCACAAACGGGGACGGCGATGGTTAAGATTGTGGAGTTAAAGCATCTCGCTGCCTCGCTGAGGGCTGTAAATTGTGATGAGGCTGTGGGCTGGTAAATAGAAGGAAATGATCTGTTGTTTGGGAAGATGGGAAGCAGCCCTCTCTGCAGGGCTCGTTTTGCTGTAAAATCTCTTTTTTTTCTTCCCCCGCCCCCCTCCTTTTAAGCAGCTTATCCAAGCGCTCTGTCTGAGAAGACAGTGACAGCTTAACTGTTAAATGTTGGCAGAGGAGCCTGTCTAGTCCAAGCGCGCCATATCTCATGCTGGGAGAAGCCAACAGCTTGAGCAGTTGTTTCGGTTTATTCCCAGCAAGGCAGCGGAAGGGCTCGAGAGGCGAGCTTGGCTGGAGCCAGCCGAGCGCTCGGAGGATCCCTGGGGTGGAGCAGCCCCGGTCCGCTCCTCGGCAGGCGGTCTCATGTGTACCGAGGCTCTCAGCATCTCTGAATATTACAGTCTCTCTTGGGAAAGTGGGGTTTGGTGGGAAATTAGTTCTTTTGGTTTTACTTGCGTGGCTTGGGACTGTTGGCATCGTTGGACTCTGGGTCAGAGCCATGGCCGGTGACGGGGTCTGCTGTGCGAGGGTGCCTGCGCATCCCCAGAGTGATGCCGGGGGGATGGGGTCCAGCGCGCTCCCTCCTGCCCAGCCCAGCCCCAGCCAAGCCCAGGCACTCCTGAGACACCGGACAGGGGAGCGGAGGGATCTCTCCATGGAAGGAAGCTCTGCAGAGCAATGCGCTTCAAAATGTACCACGTGAGCCTGCACGGGATGAGTGAGCGACCACCAGCAACGACGCACCGCTTCTAGGTACTAACAATTCACTTTAGGAAATGTCAGAGACGTTCCTGGAGCTGCGGCGGGCGCTTCAGAGCAAGATCCAAGTAGAAGTTTCCAAAACTGGCACAGTGTGCATGGGCACCTGGGTCAGAAAGGGCCCGGGCCCCTGCCGAGACCTCCTGGGCATTGGGCTTTAAGCACACGTTTAAGGTTGACCAAGGGCTGAAATACCCTGGCAGCTCAGGGAGCGTAGAAGCCCGAAGGCTGAAGAATGTCTTGTTCATCCAAGAGCTCCTCTGCTTCTTTCCTGACCTGTGTCAGCTGATGGAATAAAATACATCGTCGTTCTTCATGAGCTTTTCCTTTCTATAGCCTTAGGCCACCACAGAGGAACCACAGATCAATGCATACCCAAGAGACCAGTCAGCTGTGAGCCGTGAAGAACCATGCAGTGGATACTGGAAGCTTTTAAGTGTCCCGGGGTTGGCGACAAGCGTGTTTGCATTGCCCGAGTGCGGGGGCAGGTGATAGATGACCTGGAGGGAGCGGGGCTGCAGCACTAAAAACTTTGCCGTGACGTTGTTCATCTGCACAAAACGTTCATTGCTCCCTTCCCTGTCGTTGGACCTTTCTGAAAGGAGGGTTGGTGCCCCAGACGACCTTATCTTCTATCACAGTGTTTTATTTTGGGTTAATTTAGATTATTGGAGATAAGATGAGTGTTCTAGGAAGAAAAATGCATGTAGTCCTATTATTGTTTGTTTGAATTTGCCTAATCTCCACAAGGCTTTCATCTTGTCTCCTTGCCTGATGGTGGATCTACCAAGTGCACCTGAAGTGTTGGTGGGATAGAATCTCTTCTTTCTGGAGCTTTTCTGAGACTTCTGCTATTTATCCTTCTTAACTCGCTAAACAGTATTGCAGCCAAATTAATGTCTCATCTCTAGATTAAGGCTGCTTTGCCTTTGGCAAGGCGTACGTACCGGGCTGGTGCTGTCACGGTACATGGATGGATCATCTGCTGATGAAGCCAAGGGCTTCTGCCACCATCCCTGCCTCGTTGGGACAAGCAGAGGGTCAGCGCAGTGTCCTGCGGTCCTCTGCAAACCTGAACGCTGTGTGACTTTTGAGATAGTTGGTGTCGCTATTTGCTTTTTCCTTCCTTACAAGCAAGTTGCAGGTTCTGTTGTGACAGGCAGGGACTCATCTGACTCCTTAAGGGGGAAAGAAAAAAGGGGGGAAGAAAAGAGAGGGGTGGGGGGGTGGGGGGGAAGCCCTGAGCGGGCAAGTTTTCAATCTGTGTCTGTTTAAAATTCTTGGCAGGTGAAAAACTCGACAAACTGAGCAACCCCCGAAACATCAAGTCCCCGGTGTCAAAGCTCGGCGGTGCCATGTCCGGGCTGCCGATGCTCCCCGAGTGCACCCGCTGCGGGAACGGCATCGTGTAAGTGTCGCGGGCTCCGGTTTGGTGGGGACGGCAACACAGGGACGTGGCTGGGTCGGTCCTACCGGACACGCGGGTTAGAACTTACGGCAGAACACTTTGTGTTTAGAGCAGAATGCCTTGAATCCCTTGCTGGTTTTTGCTAGCAGCGTATAAACCTGGACCTGAGGAATGCGGTTTGGATTGCCCCTTTTAAGGGAATCTTGCAGCAAAGCAGGGATGATTCATGGGATGGTTTCTGCCCTGCTTATCGTAGCAACTGCCCGGGGACTATGAATAGCGCCGGCAGCGCTGGCACTCTTTCGCTGCCGTACAGAGGGAGAAACGCTTCAAGGGTCAAGTAGAAGAGGTCTGCGGATTATTTTTGTTTGTTTGTTTAAGAGTTACTCTCCGACGGATGGACGCTGAGTCCGATTTCAGAGAATATAGGCATTTTTCCGCTTCATCGTATTGTAATTTATGTGCTGTTGTAATTTATGTTCTGCTCGAGCCAGATTTGCTGGCTGAGAGTCTGCTCTGCAAGTGCCTGTAACCACATTCTCGCTGGTGCTGAGCTGAGGGTCTCTGCTCCAAAAGCCCCAGCCCTGTCAGCAGCGCTGGGAGGATGCTGGCTCCCCGTCTTCGGGTCCAGGCTGAGCATAGATATTTAAGGCTCATCGAGCCGTGGAGCGGTGCTGCGGGGGGTGCAGACAAATGGGGTTTGGACTAGATGACCTCTAAAGGTCCCTTCCAACCCAAGCATTCTATGAAACGGGGATGGAGCATCCCTTCCCACAGAAATACGGTGAAGTCACGGCTGGAGCGGGGTGGCAGCTTTGGGTGGGCTGAGATGTTGGGATGGGAATCCACGATAACAGCCTTGCATGCCCCTACGTGCCGCTTTCCCTCACTCACTCCGTTTTACTCGAGGCAGCAGGAAAAGCCGTTCATGCTGGTTGTTTCTCTGTCTCACCCGAGCTCTCCCTATCTCCCACCAGGGGCACGATCGTCAAAGCTCGGGACAAGCTCTACCACCCCGAGTGCTTCATGTGCGACGACTGCGGCCTCAACCTGAAGCAGAGAGGGTATTTCTTCATCGAAGAGCAGCTGTACTGCGAGACGCACGCGAAGGAGAGGGTTAAGCCCCCCGAGGGATATGACGTGGTGGCTGTTTATCCAAACGCTAAAGTTGAACTTGTCTAAACCCGGGCTGTGCTCTGGAGAGGTCGGGCGGCCGTGCGCCCACCCACGTCCTCCCCGCCGGCTGCACAATGTGGCTGTAATCAACCCCGATTACCAAAGCCCAAGTTAAAATGCCTTTTCCTAGATAAAACCGTTTACACTTGGGATCTCCGGGGATGGTGTTGAAAGCATACGAACAGGTTTTTCCCTTCTTTTTGACACTCCGCTTTTTGGGTTGCTGTGTTGGGTTATTAGTCTGTGCCATAACCTTATCCAAGATCTGTGTAAAAATTGATTAATGCTCTACTCTGTTTCATGTAAAACCTTTTTTTTTGTCTCCCTCTCTTCTGGAATAGTAAGGAAGATGTTTTAAAAGCTCAAAGAAAACAAGGCACTTTAACAAAAGAAGCCGACTCCTATATCCTGGCCTTAATCCCCTGCCCTCCGGCTGCCCCGGTGGTTAAAAGCCGACCCCCGAGGAGTCTGGGACCGGTGGGTCGGGGTCCCCGCTCGGCCCCATCCCAGCAGATACGCCGAGGAAGGGCGGTCTCTTAAAACAGCAATTGCTGTGACATTCCCTGGGTCGGGGCACTGCAGTTTGAGGCTGACAGGGACCTGTCCGAGTTCCCCGAGAGATCTCCCCACCGAGCATGCGACGAGGCTTTTTCTTCCTTCTTTCACTCCTAATTCAGTTCCCTGTCATCTGATCACCCCACCACACCTTCAAAGGACACTGAAACAGCACGGAGCCCACCTCAGCTATCCCCACCTCCTGCGCTCCTGCCCCACGGCTGCCCTTGCTTTGGCCGTTCCGACTCTTCGCCAGCTTTTGCTATGGTTTTGTAGTCCTTTATTTCTGGCTCCCCAGAGCGCTGCCGTCCGGGTCTGCCTCGCAGCGGGGAGGTGGTGATGGAATCCCTCCGGGCACTTAGGAAGTCCCTGGAGCAGCGGTGAGCCCAGCTCTGAGCCCCGAGTCCGGAGGAGGCAGCGGGTTCAGGTTTGTACCCGTATCCCAAGGCTGCGCTTTCAGCCAGGTCCGTCGTCCACTTAATTCAACGGGCGACAGTTTTTGAGGATCTTGGGATGTTGCTTTGTTGGAGAAATGTTCTTTTCACGTTAGTGTTTGGAGGAGAGAGAGTTTAGTCACCCAGCTGCTGGGTGCCACCACGCGTGGTGGTAGGAGCCATGTGTTCGGTACCACGAGGTTACTTCTGCTTTGCGACAGCCTCCTTCCTCCTCCTCGTTCGAGAGAGGGAGGATGTGGGGGAGAAAAAGAAATGTCTGTGCTCGCTTCCCTTCCGTGGAAAAGGAAAATAAGAGATGGGGCGATGGCCAAAGCCCTCCTTCCCCTTCTGGCTCTCCGTAACAGGAGCCTGAGAAATCTGGGACTGGAGGAAGGTCGGGAGCACTATCCCGGCGGGGGCTGAGCGTGCAATTTCTTCCTACAGGTTCTGCACCCCAGAGGGAGCAAGGACTTTAGGGCGTTACAGGGGCACATTTAGACCTTTTCTTGTGGTGTCTCATAGGGATTTAAGCAGCTCCTGCCCTGTGTCCGGCAGCCTCCGGCAGGGCTGGGCTGCCCGAGCGTGCGTCCCGGCTGGGTCCCACCTCGCAGCCGGAGGGATGCCGGCCCTGCGCATTCCTGCTAGCAGCAGGACATCCCCCTCCCCCTCCTTCTGCCAACAGCATTTTTAATTATTGAAGTACAAGAAACGCGTGGAACATCTTAGCACAGCACTGAGCCTTGTTTTTCTTGTATTTGCATAACCTTGCTTGGTAGGTGGGACCGTCTGAAGGGAAATACTTGGGACAGCTTAAATGATGAGGACACGAACGATGATCCGGTGGGAAGTGTAACTGCCCCTCGTTTGCAGGCTTCTGCGTGGAGCTTGTTACTTTGCCATTGCCAGAAACATTTGTTCTGAATTACTCCATTAGCCTTGCGCATTGCCGGGCCAAGCTCCGGTGCCCGTAGCTTGAAAGTTCAGGCTTCACCCAAACCCAGGACGGAATCCAGCTCAGCTGAGCAATGGAAAACTCACGACACGAATGGCCCCGGGGGGCTCTTCCCATTTTCCATGGCAGACGGTCGCAGCTGCCAGCTGGGGCTGTGTTTCGCTCTCTGCAGCTCTTGTCCCGTGCTCGACGCCGTCTGCGCGGCGGTTGTGTCCTGCGGGGACGCTGGGCACCTTGCAGCCCTGGCACAGGGAACACCCTAGAAACTCATAAATTGTTTCATTGCCCTCATTTTGAACCCCCAAGTGAGCAGGCTGCTGGCAGGGCATCCTCAGTGCTCTCCCCTGGCTGCTGCACCAGTGTAGCACTGGGAGCACTGGGCATGGGGCTTTTCTTTTAATTTAAAAACCAAGTTCCCCCAAATCAATTTTTCCACGCGGTTGTCTCGTGATGCCCTTCCTTAGGAGTAACCAACTCATCTGATCCCCCTCGAGGAGCCTAAAGCTGGAGCCGCCTCGTACAACCCCATCCCGGGGCACGCTGATTCCTGCCTTCGGGCCACGTCACTCACGTTACGGGGTTTGTAGGAGCTGCCGCGAGCGAGCCTCCCGCGTCGCCGGGTAACGCCATTTAACTGTAAAACATGGGGAGGGTGCCGTTTGTATGAAATAAAAATAAAGTTGTTATTGTCAGTTTTATGTCTCTCAGTCCTTAGCTTGGCCTTTGCCTGGTCCCCGGCTGGGTCTCTCCCGCGACAGTGCCCGTACCTGCGGGGGTCCCTCGGCACCCGGATAAGGAGGGCGCTGGATAAACTTTTGTCCTGGTTTCAGCTGAGTTAGAGTTACTTTTCTTCCTAGTAGCTGGCATAGTGCTGTGTTTTGGATTTAGCATGAGAAGAATGCTGATAACACACTGATGTTTTAGTTGTTGCTAAGTAATGCTTAGACTAGTCAAGGACTTTCTTTTTCAGCTTCCCATGCTCTGCCAGGTGCACAAGAAGTTGGGAGGGGGCACAGCCCAAGATAGTTGATCCAAATCGACCAAAGGGCTATTCCATACCATATGACGTCATGCTCAGTATAGAAACCGAGGGGAGTTAGCCGGGGGGCAGCGATCGCTGCTCGGGGACTGGCTGGGTGTCGGTCGGCGGGTGGTGAGCGGTTGCATCACTTGTTTTCTTTTCCCTGGGTTTTGTTTGTCTCTCTCGTTCTCCTTTTCATTACAATTATTATTATTATTATTATCATTATTATTATTATTACTATTATTATTATTTTATTTCAATTATTAAACTGTTCTTATCTCAACCCGTGGGTTTTCTTACTCTTGCCCTTCCGATTCTCTCCCCCATCCCACCGGGGAGGGGGAGGGGGAGCGAGCGGCTGCGTGGTGCTTAGTTGCCGACTGGGGCTAAACCACGACAACTTTAAAAAGTGTCTCGGAGAGGGAGAGCTGCGCTTGCGTTGTGCGTTGAGAGCCTTGCTTGAGGTTTGGTCTGTGTTTTGGGGGGGTGTTGGTTTTTGGGTTTTTTTCTTCCCGGGACCCTGCCTCCCATCGGGCGCAGAGATGGGAAGGGCCGTCGTGTCTCTGCCCGTTACGTGAACACCCGTGGGTGCCCAGCTCCTCTCTACCGGTGTGACCCAGCTCATCCTGCGATGGTCCAGAGCTTTACTGATCTGCCTGTGCGTAAGGCCTATGGATTGGATTTATCAGCAGCGTTTAACCAGCCACGGTGCTGCTCCGAGGGTGCCTTCTCCCACCTGATGGCCCAGGCTGTCACCCGACCAGGAGCCGCAGCTCTGCGGGGCTGGGGACATCACCGTGGGAGGGATCCAGGCAGCACCCAGGCTGGCAAACCCCCTTCTCCCCAAGGATGATGCTAACTGCAGTACAGTGCTCCTGAAAAGCCCCTCGCACTGCACCAGCTGCGGCACCGCTCAAGCTCGTTCCCGAGCGCTGCAGCCTCCGCAGAGAGCCCGGACCTGTGGCACCGGCACGGTGGGGGCAAAACCAAGCCCAAAAGCCCTGTCCCACCCCGTCATTGCTGACCCTCGAACCTCAAAAATGCGCTGGGTGGTGGGAGCACGGGGGATCGGGGGGGTGAGGGGCGGCGCGCTGGGGTTCAGCAGCTATGTCCTAGAGGGATGTTTGCTTACGTAGCTAAATCTCGGCAGGTCTGGGTGTGATAGGTGAGTGGTACTCGATCCACTGGTGTGTGGGAAAGGCAGCAGTAATGCGAGTTAAGTGCCTCTGACATATTTAATCTAAAAGGTTTTATTTGGAAAGCATTCATATATGGAAATTGTTGCTTGTATGTGCCTAAAAATATTTAAGAAGACAAAGCCTCTGAGGATCCGCATGCGGCATGGAAGGTTTTCACATAGTTTGGGGTCTGCGGAGCTCCGTGTCTAATTAGCGCACGTATTCAAATAATTAACGTGCTTATGACCCTCCCCAGTTAGTGATTTTCCCATTCACCCCCGAATGCGTACGTATGTCAGATGTGTTTATACCTTACAGCCGCCGCCGGCCCCTCTGCCCTGGGCGCTGTGAGGTGCCAGCCCCACGGCTGAGCTCCGTGGGGCGATCCCCGGGTGTGGGACTGAAGAGGGGGATGCAGGGTGCCCGGGCAGCCCTGGGGTCCCTCCGAGACCCCCCCGCTGTCCCCGTGGCAGCCCCGGCCCACGCAGCAGCCGCCGCCTGACCTGCCCAACCCCGGGAGCCTCCTCCGGGCTCCTGGCTGCTTTGGAAAAAACAAGGCGTGAGATCAAACCGATGAAGGGCACCGTTTATTAACTAAATGAGGTGGGAGCGGGGCCAAACTGATTCAAGTTCTAATTGTTTAACTTTTTCCATGTATCATCATCAAAGTTTCCTACTTAGCCGGGCATTATTTCCACCACCACACCCCCTTTTTTCTGCTGCTTTTGTTTGGAGTTGTTTAACTTCGCTTTTGTTACTGAATGGCTGCCCCGGGGACCTTAAAAAAATCTCAGCTGGTCCATTTGTATTAGGATAAAAGTCCCTGTGCCATAGGAGGGGAGGCAGAGGGAAAGAGGCCCTTTGGAAAAGTTCCCTCTCCTCCCTTTCTCATGTGTGAAAGAGGCTATTTTAATTACTTCAGGGGGAAAAAAAATCTTCCCCACATGTATAATAAAACAGACAAAAGTGCTCCTGACTGTAAGGGCACTTATCTGCAAGTTGTTTTGCCTCTCTCTCTCCCTGGGAAAGCGCAGGCTGGCAGGAGACACCCCCAGAGCTCCCCCAACCTGGGAGCAGCTTCTTGCACCGGGACATTTAAATATTTTGAATTTTCACATACAAAGCAGTTCTTTTGTGCCGGGAGAGCTGGCGGGGAGGGCCTGGGCTGCGGCCAGCGCTGCTGCTTTGGGCAGTTAACAGGCACAGGGTCGCTCTCTTGCTGTGCAAAGGTGCTGCTCAAGCACATTTCAGGCTTTTAATTAATGAAAACGGCTACTTTTTTTTTGAAGAAACACCTTAGTTCTTCACTCCCAAACCCGAGGGGTGCCGGGAGGCCAGGGTTGAGTGTCCGTTCTTCCCTGAGCTGATGGACTTAGAGGAGACGCAAGCTGCTGGCACTGCGGCCCCACGGGACGGCGGTGCTGGGGCTCACCCGAGCGATGCTGAGCACCATCCTTGGAAAAGCCGCTGGAGGGGACCTCAGGAGGCCACCCGGTCCCTGCTCCTGTCCCCAGGCAGCACCAGCCACCTGCGTCCCTCCCGGGAGGTGTCTGATCTGTCCCCAGCATGGAGTCCCAGCTCCCCAGGCAGCGCGTCCCGGGGGTGCAGGGGATGCAGAGTGCCTCGGGTGCGCCATGTGCAGGGGAATGTATGGGGTGCATAGGGTAGGTGGTGGGAAATGGGGGTGCCTGAGGTGCATGGGGCTATATAGGATGTGTAGGGGATGCATGGGGGTACGTGAGGTGCGTAGGGCGCAGGGGCATGGGGGCAGGCCGAGCCCAGCCCAGCCCAGCCGGGCTCTGCGCCTGCCTCCTGCACCATCTACTGATGGAAACTGAAATATCCAGCGGTTTCGGGCAGGATGGGAGAAGAACCTGCGCTGTGAGGATTCCCGGCGTTGTGGGGTGGTTCCTGGGTGGGAACAGCCAAATCCACCCGTGGGGCAGCGCTTCTGAGAAACCTCTGGCACAGGGCTGCTCCGGGAGAGATGGTTTTAAGCCTCAGCGATGGGTTTGAGCCCGTCCCCTGGGCTCTTGCGCGCTGTCTGACAGCGCATCCCTTCTCTAGCAAGATCCCTTGCCTTTCCTCGCTCTGACGCAGCCCTGCCTGCCCTGACCCACATCGCTGGGCCCTGACCCAAAGGCTGAGGGGCTGGGGAGCAGGACAGGGTGCTGCTGCCCCATGGCACGGGTGCCGCTCTTCTCGGCAGGATGCCTCAACGCATCTGCTGCAGAGCTGCGGTGGAAGCGTGCACTGGTGCCCTGCTAGCTCACAGCGCCGAAGTAGTGCATCTTACCTGGCCGGAGTGACGTTACACCAGGTAAAATTACTGAAGTCCTTGGTGAGCGGTGGATGGGCTTGGGAAAGCTGACACCACTGGAGCAGATGCGTTTTGGGGGTTTTATTCCAATCCCCACATGCGTGCCACAGGCGGGCACCCCAGCTCCATCTCTTTTACGGGATTCCTACCACAAATACGATCGCCTGAAAAATCATCACGATGAGTGCTTGTCCGCCCAGCTCTACTTAGGAGGGGAGAAGTTCACACACCGCTGCCAGGAACTGGGAAGCGATGACCACAACTGCTCCTAAAAGCTCTAAGTCCCGTAAATTAATACGGTTTCCAGTGAGCCTTGCACCGGGCGATCCTCAGCACTGCTCTGCGTGTAAATGCATCGCACTGCCGAGAGAGCAGCAAGGCTGAAACGAGGCAAGAGCCTTTTCAAGAGTTGCCAAAGATCGTTTTTTCCCAGATGCCATCGGTCCAGCGGGATGTGGCCCTGATGGACATGCTCACCAGCTCCAGCCGCTCCAGGGCGGACAGGAGTGTAAGTCCAGGGCTTTGGGCAGAGCCCGGCCGTACCACGCTCTAGCCGGGTGGCACACGTGCCCCAGCACCTGGGCACAGAGCCCTTCAGAGGACACTCTGCCGACTCAGCAAACACGCTTCCAAAATGGCTTTTGCTTTGCCCCGTCAATAAGCAAGCTTCCACATGATCCGAGACAACACGGAATTACAAAACTCTAAATTATCACGTGTTTTCTTAATTCCCAGCTCTCGAGATGGCTACTGGGAGGGTGACACAGTAGTCCCACCGAGGCAGAGGATCCCTTGAGAGCGACCTTGCCCAAGCAGAAGAGAAAGAGCGGAGCCGCTGCCGGGCAGTGACCACCCTAACCCGGAGCAGACCAGGAGCTCTGGTGACGGCCACGCCGGGCAGCAGTGTCACACAGGGCGAGGGTGATGTGACCTCACACGAGCCGGAGCCGCGCTGCCCCATGGCCAGCAGCATCGCAGCAGCCCATCGGTGCCGCTTCCTCTCCCAGCGCCTACCTGACTGGTTTAGGCCATGTTAGAAAATCTGTTTGCACAAGCACAAAGTGTTTGCACAAGGTGGTTTCTCAGCTATTCAAAGATTCGCTCCTTCTCCCCCGTGATGGAGGCTCTCCTCCTTTGCTCCGTAGGCTCCTCAGCATCTGATTTCACGCTGCAGGCATCTCTCTGACCTCATTTCCCGCACGCTGCTCTTCATCTAATAGCTGAAAGCGTGTTTTAGAAGGCTGCAGTGAGATGCACCGACCGCTTTCAGAGGAGTCATTTGGGAGAACTAGGACTGGTCCTTCCTCTACAGTGATTTTGCTCTGTGACTGCCCCAGCCGTTTACTGGCCACTAATTCCATGTGGTTTTCGTAATCTCCGTGTGGTTTTCGTAATCTCCGTGCAGTTTTCATAATCTCCGTGCCCAGGTTGAAGCATCTCTGATGTTGGCTCATAAGCGGGGTTTGCAATCTGGGGAGCGCCCAGCAAAGGCTGGCAGGAGGGTGGCATCGCTCTGGGCTAACACGATCGTATGCAGCAGCCGGTGGTGCTGTGGCGGAGCTGGCCAGAACACAAGGCATTTCTGTAACGACTACTGATTGATGTAGATTCACAATATAAGAGAAAACCCCGTGGTGTTTTCATTTTGAGCACATGAGATTTATAATACATTAAGGATTCATCTGCAAACCAGATAAACCTGAGCACGTCATACACATCTACCACTTACTTTTGACATGCTCCATTTGCAGCCTAACCACAGTTATTTATGAGCGCTGCAAATTATTCCTCTGTAAACAATTACTGTTGACTGAATAATTATTAAGGTTGCATTAACATTAATGATTAAGACAATACACTGCCAATTCCTTATTTCCTCATGGGAGCAGGCACACGTTGCCTGTCTTTACTGTGGTTCTTGCACAGCCCCAAGGCAGGACAGGCCGACGGCTGCTGCCCGCTGCTGCCTGCAAGCCCCTGATCTGCCCGAATCAGCCCCTGCCCTGGCTCCCGCTCCGCTCTTATCACCGGGAACAGCTTTGGCTGCATGGTGGCCCAGGCCTGGCATCGAGATGCCACCTCCAGCCTCTCTCCAAGATATCTAAATCTTCCCCATTTACTGCGTGACACAGGCTCTCCATCCCTTATCCTGAGTAGCAGCGGATCTCTGCCTGGCCCGGATAAATGCTGCCATCTGCTTCTCCTCCCCAGGCACTGCCACAGCGATCGCTCCCCGGTCTGTGCCTCCACCTTCCCGTGTGCCCACGTAACCCTCTGATCATCCCTGCTGGAGCCATGCTTCCCCGGCCTGCCCTTGCCCGCCGCCGGCACCGGCATCCTCGGCTCTACACGGTCAAACCGTCCCATTCCCAAGTGGGCATCCTGCTGTACACCTCCAGGGACCTGTATCATTCCAGTGAGTTAAGCGTCGTGCCTATTTTAAACACCACTGTGTTTCTGAGTCCTCCTTGAGTTATTTCAGAAGATGATGGCGTTGCTCAGATTTCTGAAATGGCTTTACCAGCTATCTACATACCTTACTCCAGGCAAAGCCACGAGTCACGTGTAAAGCAATAATAGTTAACAGATAGGAAACCGGAATATAAAAAGCTCCTCTCCCGAGGCCAGGGCTGCTACAGGCTCCTTCAGAGCAGACGCTGCTGACCTTTGCTATGTAAACACCCCTGGGAAAAAATACTGCGCCGCAGATAATGACAGATTTTCAGGGGCTGTGAGCACATTTGATTTCTGAGGCTGTGTCTGATGCTTATTTTTCCCCGTGCCAGCATGTAGGAGGACTCCCACGGAGTGCTGCTGCCAGGGAGCTCCAGGGGGGGACACCCCACTGCCACTGCCCCCCGGCTGTGCTCCCACTGCCCACGGCAGCCCCCCCAGCTCGTGGCTTGATCGATAACTGTTCTAGTTTCCAAATCTATTAACTATTAATCGTGACTCTCGGCTTTGCCCAGCCCTCGCAGCGCGCGTTGTGCAACGGTACGCGTTGCAGCAGCGTTACGGGGGAATCACGGGTTGGGTTCCAGAAGGTGCTGGGCTTCGGGCAGGGCTCGGGCGGCGGAGCCACCGCGTTGCCCCCAGGCAGCAAATCACCGGGCGCTGATTTCTTACCGGCAGCAGCTGCCGGGACAGCCCGCCCCAGCCCAGCCCCGCGGCGCGGGTGCCGAGCTACCGGTACCGGCGCAGCCCTGCCCGCCCCGGCTGCCCGCCGCGGGTCCCTGAGCCTGCCGCCGGCAACGACCTGAAATAAATCTGTGGAACAGTCTCGCTGCAAAAGCGGAAAACGCCTCCTTGCAAAGCTCCGGAGCCGGCTGCGGGGCAAACATGGGCGCCGCGGCCCCGGGGGAAGGCTCCGGGGATGCTGCGGAGCGGAGAGGCCGGCGGGGCCAGAGCATCCCCCGCTGCCCCCCCGGAGCGGGCCCGCCGGGTCGCACCGCCTCCGCGGGGGGCCGGG